>JADNYI010000459.1:0-25711 GCA_015501065.1 Infundibulicybe gibba | reverse complement strand
TTGGTTCCATTGCATCCGTAGCATCTATAGATTGGGGGTGTGCGGTCCAGGTGATGGCTGCCGCCAGTATTAATTCTAATCAAACATTTGAAGCGACACCAGGCCAGCTTTTGTGAGTTATCCCACCTATCACCCATTGCTGAGATAGACTAACACCCGTATCGCAGCGGCGTCTATGCGGCAATAATTATATCACATGCTATCCTCTGCGGACTTGCCACATCGTATTGGCGAAATTACAGACGTTTATGTGGCTTTGAATGTTATGTATGTCCTTTTTTACCCCCCCCGACCAGCCCTAACTGTTCAATAGATTATGTTTTGCTGTCATTATAGCACTCCCTATTACTACACCTACTGAATTCAAGAATACCGCGTCATTCGCCCTCGGAGATTTTACAAACCGTTCGTGCTCGGTGTTTTTTGCCTACCCCGGCCAGTTTTAATTTTTCTCACAGTGAATGGATGGCCGAATGGATTTGCATTTATTATGAGTTTTCTTTCCCCTTGTGGACAATATGTATGTAAGGGGTGCTTGACGGGTGCCACCAAACCATTCACATTTCACACTTAGGCTCGTTTGATTCGAGTGTTCACATCAGTGAAGAAGCATCAAATGCCGCTACCGCCGTTCCTTGGGCTATTGTCTTGGCCATTGGTATTGCGGGCCTCCTTGGATGGGGTGAGTACTTAAAATCTGAAATACGAACACAACCCGAATTAGTTTATGTATCACCAGCAATCAATATGTCTCTTGCGTTTTGCATGGGAACTGATTTACAAGCACTATCTGAAGTCCTCAGCCCATGGCACAGATTTTCTTCCAGAGCTTTGGTCAAAAGGGAACATTAGTTTTATGGCGTTCATTATCATCGTACAGTTAGTCCCGCTGCGTCAGGCTGATTTCTTGGGTTTAATTGTTTCTTCTGTGCGACAGGTACATGATGGGCTCTAGCATGGTGCGTTCAATTAAGTTGATCGTGGATTTTATTGACCCATCGTCAGCTCCTCGCGGCCAGTCGTCAGACATTTGCGTTTAGCGGGATTCTGGTATATTACTTGTTGTATACACTGACACTACACTGACACCGTAAATTCGTAGCTCTACCGTTCTCGGGATGGCTCTATCGAATGAATAGCTACACCAAAACCCCAGTGAACACCGTTTGGTTTGATGCTCTTCTGGCCTTGCTTTGGGTCTCCTCGTCTTCGCTGGACCGCAAGCGATAAACGCAGTATTTGCGATTTCCATCACTGGGCTTTACATTGCGTATGCCATCCCCATCGCCGCCCGGTTCCTGGGAGACAATAATTTCAAGCCCGGGCCATTTACGTTGGGCATCTTCGTTCGTTGAAGCTTGACAACATCCCGAATTAGGACTGAATAATATTTATACAGGGCCTCCCTGTCGCTATAACATCTGTCTCGTTTATGACGTTCCTTGGCGTGGTGTTCTTCTTCCCAACCACTCCCCAGACATCTGTCTCAGAGATGAACTATACTGTTGTCGTTTTGGTGGGTGATGGTACTCTCCGTCCTATGGTATTACTTCCCCGTCTATGGCGGGTGCATTGGTTCACAGGACCTATATCAAAACGTCAACCTTGGCTCACCATCTTCCATGTCAAGCCTCCGCGGCTCAAACGACACTGATACTGATGTCACCAACAGTGGAGGAAAGGGAGGGAAGACGGGCTGAACATCCCCCCAAATATTGTGTAGATGCTATAAAATTCACAGTAAAACTATCTCCATATACAAAGACTAAAAAAAATGAGGGACCATCCCCATCAGTTCCATATGGGTGAGCGCACGGCATTGGCGTTAGCGGAAACATCAAGAGAGCTATCGATGGCCCCAAAGACGATCTTGAGAATGGTGTTGGTTGTAAATCTGGGATCATCGGGATTGTAGGGAGTAGTATCAACCATATCCTGCATAAGTTATCAGCTCAGTGTCTGACCCCGAGGATGATAGATCCCTACCCGAATATTATACCGAGCAGCCAGATCGTCGTCCAACTCTCGCAAGGCTTCCGTAGCCTCTTCGTCATCGCCAATTTGAGCGAATTGGATTCCGAATTTATTCAGTGGCACGCCGCTGCGCTCCAAACGGCGAGCCGCTCCGACAATGACGTCTGTTGGGTCATCCGCTACATAGTTCATTATTGCTCTGTTGTTTCGTAGACAGCGTTTAGGAAAACCTACTCGGAACGCCATCGGTGATGACAATTAGCGTAATTGGTTTGTGTTTGCTGTGAGGATCCTCCAGCAGTGGGATATATTTATCGATTATTTGCTGCAGTTTTGCTCCAATTGGGGTGGTACCTGATAGAATGGGGCCCCAATCAGGTTGGTAACATCATGGTTGTGGAAATGCAACCAACCTGTGGGCTCGAAATTGTTGAAGATCTGTCGTACTTGATTACCATCCTATATGAGTATGACGACAAGCTAAGCAAAACAAAAAAGAAATCGGGTAGTGGGCTGACCTTGACGTCTGCTATAGATCGCGCGTTGTTGAGGAAGTGCACGTCAACACCATCCGTGGAGGCCTGGCAATTTCAAATCAGCGACGCCAGCAAGGGCCTGGAATAGCCACGTTAGTATCGTGAAGCCATTTGTGTTACCAATTGAGGTACCTCTCTGGCATCCATCCAAAGGCGGCCAGCCATCTGAGGTGTTTTGAGAACCTTGAAGAAATTCAAAGAAGCGTGGTCATACCGAGTCGGAATCGTCAACGATAACCACAGTTTTAATCAGGCTACAAAACAATTTACCCATTACTATGCGCTTTAGCTATGAATGGTGTGAAGGCTCTCACTTAAGACGAGATAAACCTTCGATAGCCGGAGTATTGGGTACGAGTCGGGGGATCACCGGCATTTGAACGGTGTTTGAGATGGCGTACCGGAGGGGCTGGAGAGCGGGTACTAAAACTTCGTATGTGTCAACCTATATATGCTATAATCATTTAAACAATTGAGGAATAAGGTGGGTATACCTGAATTTCCTTTCCATTGAATGGAATGGATGCGCCACGTTCCAGATGTCGCCCGGCTTTTCCAAGACCTGTATATATTGTAAGATGGCTGAATCGAATCGCCACCATTTGGACGATTAAGACATACAGATTCCGCCCTATGAGTTGTTGTTTAATCAGCGTCCATTCACGTAGTATGGTGAGGAGACCAACTTCATAGAATGTGCGGGCTATATATAATGGTCGGCGACGATCCTCACCACCAACTATGGCATTTGCGGGGATTTCTTTCCCTTTGACAAAAACCTATTGCCAATTGTTGGATTACACAGTTGATATATCAGGGGGATGCACACCCAAACGAGCGGAGAGAGGGACCCCTGTTGAATGAGTTGTTGAGTATTCTCTCTTGCCATGTCTTCCCATTGCTTCAGCGTCCTCGGTTTTTTATCCGCCCCATAAATGGAGCTAACAAGATTTGGATGAGGCGATTCAACCGGTTTCAAAATATTAAGATCAGGGAGTTGAGGAGAGCGGGATAAAAATGGGCTAGCAGGTTGGGGGAAAGAAAACAAGTCGTTCATCCTGAAGCTCGGGGTTGTCTGGTACTGAAACAGACTCAGGTTTTCGACGGGCTTTATACCACTGCTGGGGAGACGGCACTTGCTGCGTGGATCCGATAGCCAAGCTGAAAACATTTAGACACAAGACTGATCCCCCGATATAGAGCTAGAGGATCAATGACTCGTGTACACTGGCATACCTGTCCCAGTGACGCTCAAGTCGCGTTTACTCCCGGTGACAGCACGAAGGGTTATAGATTCCAAGATATCCAAACTGGCGTATCGGCTCGATAGGTTGTTTGGGGCCCCAACCTGTCTAAAAATAACCCCATGAACACACAGGTGGTGAACTTCAAACTGCAATTGGCAGCAAGTCTGACGTAGGAGGAATATTTGCAGTTGTTTGTTTCGGGTATCGGATTCAAACCTTCAGACCTTCAAACCTTCAACGGATCAGTGTTGCCAGTGGGACTTCTGTGCAACTCCTTATTGATTCAACGCTAGTCCGATACACAGTGACGCCCTAAGGCTGTCATATATCTGACCTGCCAATAGGTATAAGCAATGGTTATGTGACGGATGCTGGCCACCTGAATGCGCAAGCCCTCAGTCAAGGACTCGGCCGTCATGGACGTTTACCGGACCGCACATGATACAGTCACCGTAAGGCCCCCTTGATAACGAGGTAGCCACAGAACCAACTTCTAGGTTCTCCCCATGCGTTCAATGCCTGGAAAGCTTATTCATTAATTGTGATGTATTGGGTAGGTGATGGAATGTGAGAAGGTGCGCGCCTATCTGCCAGTGGGCAACTAACGTGTTGGAATATAATCCCCCGGAACATACCCAGTATTTTTTTTGGTCTCGCCAACGTGCATAGCCCATGATGTTGACTATTCAGCCAGTCGATATCAGGGGCTCTTCCGCCTAATTGCGTCACCTCACCTTTGCCTTGAGTTTCCGGAATCGCAACGTCGGCGGTAATATGTATATCACATACCTATTGAATTTCATTTTTAGCTCATTCCGTGGATTGGATCTCAATGAACCTTTGGGCGCTTCGTTTTCTTTCACCCACCCTGTCTGCTGGTATCAGAAATAACAAAGCTATATATCAGGTCCACTATCATGGAGCGCCAACCACAATCCGTCATTCAAAAACGAGGCAGGGAATCCTCATGTCCCTCGAAGTGTGAGACTAAAATTCCTTATTAACATCGGGGCGTAAGAAAGGGCCCATACATTGACTTCAATGGCCCGGAATTCCAATTGAAACCGGATGCTTGGGTACGAATGACGTTTGTGGTAACAGAGCGTTAGCCAGTGATCACCCAAGCTCACCAAATTGTATTCCCATAGAGTTCGACCGGGGGGTACAATCGCCAATCGCAGAAACAGGAGATCTGGCATCGTGTTCCCCATACCCCAGCTCTCGGTCTCTCTCGGGAGACTATGACAGGTCCCATCGATACAACCATGAATCAACCACTTAAGTGAGGGTTCTGATGCTTCTGTTTAATCGATGTTGGATTCAGCGCTAACGCGGAGCGCTCGTCGTTTGATGGCCAGATATTTTGGATCAGCCAGTTTCTAAGCTCATTTCTCTTGGCACAACTGCTTTGCAGTGCGGTCCCATTTGTCCAGCGGTTTAGGGTACGCTGCGGAACCCCAAATGATAGGTAAGCCCGCATACAACCACGGTTGATAACTCGAGGCAACGACAACAGCCTCCAACATTCAGCCGCGCGACCCCTTAAAGGTGGTTTAAGAATCAACAACAAAGATGCTGCATAGGCTATAACGGATATATCTAGGTTGCCGATGTGTTTGTTGGCAATACATTGTTTCACTCAGCTTCTGTAAAGGATGTCTCTGATACCCTGGCCTTCGTTCGTCCCTTACGCGATAGATGCAACTGGCGCCATTTAAATGACTCCGAATGTGGTTTGACGAATGTCACCAATATCCCGATACCAACAATTTCATGACAACAAACCCCACCAATTTACGGACATGAACCAATACCATCCTAGTCAGTGGAAGAAGCTTTTCTAATACTTGTGGCCTCATGGGCTGTCTGATGGAGGCTGCACCTGCGTGCAGATTGAGGCGGTAGAATTATCTTTAATATTACTACTAATTTGAACATAACATATTGCACTGGAACGTTGGGAAATAGGCAAAGTCGAAGACTCGCAACTGGAAGCAACATCAACCAAAAATTAGCACGGCGGCCGTGAACCAAAGTTTTTGCCGTCGCAGTGGTCGATAATCGACGTAGACACGACGGTACAGCCTCGGCGTGGCTTGCGTCCGTCAGCAAATGAAGAGGAGCTAAAAGGTTAGGGGGGAGCATGAGCTCAGGCGACGCTGGTGTCGTAACTCCCGACGCCTTAGCTAATATGGTTCCTGACCTAGCACATAATTATGTCTTTTAATGCCGCGGCCGACGGTGTGCTAATTAGGTAATGAGATGTGGAACCTCAACTTGAAGACCCGACAATACATTCAAATTGGCACCACTGTCAATACAGGGGTGGAATCCGGCTTCCATCTACTTAGTGGCTGCATCAGTCTGTCAGTGTCAACCTCGACGAGTATATTGGTTTGTGGCAGGTTTGGCGGGTCCGAGGGCACAGGAAAACGTTAACTGGAATGCTTGATACACATCTGCTGGTGCGTTTATTCCACATGCTCGTGATTTCCATCGACAGCCGCTGATGAACCTGCAGTAGCCTCTAATCTGTACAAAAAACTTTTTTATGGCGTCCATCCTTTTCTTGAGCACTGAGGTACTCCCGCCAAGGCATCCTTCAACGGAACTATCGTGAATGCGAATCTTAAAAGACGTCGGGCGTATTCAAGACAAGATCAGTGATGCGAAACCGTCGGGTGTGCGACTTTCGGGATTCAAAAACAGATTCTGGTAAAAACACGTAGCATCTAAGCCCCACAGGCGTCAAAACGAGCATCACAATAGCGGCATGGTGTACCTTGAAATTAGAGGTGATTCAGTTGATCTTGACTCCAGTGATTTCCACAGGACCCATGCCCTAGCTCCTGGAGTCAAAAAATAAAATGCTCAGAAGCATCTTTGATCGCGAGGAAGGGGGAGAGTCTACTTGGGTCCAGCTTGGCCGGGTTGTCAATTTATTGTTGCATCGGCCTGTTCACGCCGGGCGTTCATCACCATATGCTCACTCGATAATGGTTGACCATGCTGTTCCTAGCTCCATGCACCACACCCGAATCGCCTGATAAGGTCTTATTCCGGAGACCCAGCTACCGTTTGAAAACTATATCAATAGCCCATTAACGTCTTAGGAATGCATTCACTCCACCTCGCCTAATATCTCTAACTGAGCGGCACCATAATGGAATACACCACGGATGTTGACCCGGAGAAAATCCACAACACAGACAATGGTAGGCTGTGGAGCTAGCGACACTGGAGGCATCACTAACACGTTCCCCACATAGTTTCGTTTCCATCGGTGTCATCGTCATCTCAATCATCGCCGACACTGAAGTCTAAGCCTCTACAAGTCGAAGCCACTCCACTAGCACTGCCCGAGAAGCGTGGTTCTCGTGTTACGCGCTACCTTGCATGTGAGCTACATCTCTATTGCTAGCGGGTTGTAGCCCTCACACATCCCCCAGTCAATTTCTTCACCGTCTATCGCAAGATATTCACCGTCATATTTCTCGCCAATTTCGTGACATTGATTGCTCTTGTCGTCAGAAATAATGGCATCCCACTTGCCACATCCGTAGCGAGCGCCACCTCCGCGAACCTCATGGTCGCCCTCCTCTTCCGACAAGAGAACTTCGTCAATCTCGTCTATGAGATTGCCGTATCCGTCCCCCACTCCATCCCCCTGTCCGTGCGCCGCCAGCTGGCCAAGGTCTTCCACTATGGAGGCGCACACAGTGGCGCCGGGACAGCAGCCGTGGTCTGGTACATCCTCTACACTGCCATCGCCACCAGGGATTTCATATTGAGGCCGACAATCGACGCACGCGCCAGCCTCATCACATCATACATCCTGCTGACGATGTTCTGCTTCATATTGGGCTCGGCCCACCCCCGCCTCCGCGTCAGATTCCACGACCACTTCGAGGCGATGCACCGCTTCGCGGGCTGGATCGCGCTCGTGACATTCTGGACACACAACATGCTAGCAGCAGATGCGGAGCGAAAGGTCGAGGGAGTCCCATTCGGATCATATCTTGCCCGATCGCCCAACTTCTGGTTCCTGTGCGTTTCTAGTAGTTGCACCCTCTTCTCCTGGGGCCGGCTCCGGCGCAGAGAGGTATATCCGGAGGTTCTCTCGGATCACGCGATCCGCCTGCACTTCAGATACAGGGCGATGCAGCCCTTCTATGGCCTCAAAGTTTCCAACAATCCACTGCTTGAATGGCATGCGTTTGCCACCATCCCTGATGAGGATTCGAATGGGAAGATTAATGGCTTCTCTGTGGTTGTCTCCAATGCCGGTGACTGGACACGACGCACCATCCAGGAGCCTCCGGAGAGGCTATGGGTCCGTGGATATCCGCTGCACGGACTCCTCTACACATCCACGCTGTTCAAGCGGATCGTGGTCGTCGCGACCGGGTCGGGGATCGGCCCCTGCCTGTCCCTCTTCTATGCGAATGTCACCCCACGGCGGATCCTGTGGTCCACGCCACATCCCGCAGCTACCTATGGACCCAAGGTCACGCAGGCTGTTCTCAAGGCCGATCCGGATGCCATTGTTTGGAATACGCGAACACAGGGAAGACCGGATATGGTGTCTCTCACATATCGGCTGGTGTTGGAGTGTCAGGCGGAGGCGGTGTTCATCATCTCGAATCCGAAGGTGACGAGGAAGGTTGTGTATGGGATGGAGACCAGGGGGATTGCGGCATATGGGGCTATCTTTGATTCGTGAGGCTATAATATAACATGCGGCTAGATGCAATGCTAGTTTCAATCTCTTGTTTTATTTTCTTGTAGATGCAACCCGGGTCCACCTTGCTATATTTACCTCATCCGCGGTTTTATTGGAGGTTGGTGAAGCTGAACCTAAGAATTTGGCGAGCCGGAGTCACAACCACGTGGTGGCCTGACTTCTGTTTGATGTCTCAAGGATAGCTAGGTAGGCGCGACTTGGTGGTTATTTTCGGCGTCCACATTTGAATAACGACATGTAGGACATCTACCCTAGTCTCCGAGTGCTGAATAATTACACCACTTCCCCATCTACCTGAGAACCCCAACTTTAACCCATTTAATGACTCCAGTGGGACCCTATGCATATTATAATCCACTTTTTGAAGGTTTGACATGTCAGAAGCCGAGAATCCCGCGACAGATAGCCGCTGCCCATCAACATCTACTCGGATACACTGTATAGATGAAATATAGTATGATGATTATGACACATCGCAACGTGCGCGGGGGAACTGGGCGTGCCGTGGAGAAGTAGGAATATGACACCATCGGGGATCGCCATAGTAACAGAACTTCCCCGCGCGTGTGCTCCCGCCCAGCTCGCATGTTTTATACTTGGCGTGCTGTTCGTCCTAGGTTGCAAATCAATTTACCGAGAAAAAACATGATCTCGATTTCATTTCCCCGAAACCTGTCCGCGAGCTATCGAGGGGATGAACATTACAAGGTGCGGTGGGCCTGAGGAGACACAAAGTCACCGAGCCATCCGTATGGTCCTGCCGTCCCCGACATCATAGTGATAGGGGGAGCGCGTGGAATTCAATCTATGCAGTGCCCGGGAGCAGCAGCCAGGTGATCATCTTGTATAGGGTGGCCATCGCCTGTGTCAAGACGTAACGGATTAGCTGATAGGGGCATTGGATGGGGCACGGGAAAACGCGAATGCATGTTCATTGAAAAACTCATGGAGCCGCGGGAAGTCATGGGGCATGCGAGGCAGATCGCGCCAGCTATGTAGCGAGCATACCAGATAAGACGTCGCTCCTGGAATAGCCGAGGGAAATGTCCCTGAACATATCCATATGAGGGATGCAGGCGCCCCCTGGCCCCCGACGAGCCGATCTATGGACTTGCTCTGGGCAGCCCCGGAGTAACCGGGACACGACAGCCTGTGTCGGGGATCTTCGGGGGTTCAGGCCCCGCACAGATCGGATTTGTTGGGCGTAAACCCGAGGGTCGATGTGCGTGTTCGCTATTCAGAATGTAGGTGTACTATCGTGCGAGAATGCTGAGACACGTCGAAAACTGGATGGCGAGAGAGATGGCAGCCATCACGCGCCCTGACCCTCGCCGGTTCGGCAGTGGTTGTTCGCGCCGACTGTCCACTTGGTGCGCAATTTGGTGGGTAGGAAAGAACGATATACGCTGATGCTGGCAGCTGCGTGGAGGAGAAAGGAGAATTTAGCCGCAACCGCGTGTTTGTCAACTATTCTTATGTAATCTTATCCTGATGCGCCAAGCAAGGTGACGTCAGGTAGGGTCAAACGAGCTGTCTAATTATGTAATTACAGCGCTTTTTGGCGAATAAAATTTTGAATCTGTGCGGTCCCGACCCGCCAAACTACAGGATATTCCGCTTAGATCTCTGCTGGGAACCTCTCCGGTTCCGATTCCCGCCCACCCAACCACGTGGATCGATTATCATACCCAATAAAACATGCGAAACGACTCCCCTGATCGTACCTCAAACTTACCCGGAGTAACACTTGGTATGTACAAATCTCTTCCACAATTTTACTTCCGCCGTCGAATGAAATTTATCGAGAGCAGCGGGGATCGGGAAGAACTCATGTTAGATTCAAAAGTATATTGATTTGGTGGTCGGAATGGTATGGTTTATTTATTGGGAAGCTACATGTCATAAACCACTTTACAATAACATGCAACATAACCCCGCCAAGCAGCGTTCAAAATTTTCGTATGCCTCGGAGGCCCGGGCCATACCCAACATCTAAGCGAGTTGATCTGCAGGGCCCTAGTGCGAAGCAAACAAAATTTAAATTCATTGTCTTTGCGGCACCTCAGTGGTGCGGCAACTCTAAAATCTCATCCCAATGCACCGTATACCAGTGGTGACTACTACACTGCTGCCCCGAGCTAAGGATCACATAAAATACCCAGCCACTCATCCTGATTTCGTTCCAATACGATAGCCAACCTCAGCGTTGTACCCAAAGCTCGCCGATGCGAAGGATATCTGACGACTGTCGCCGCTCTAGGCACGCGCTGACCGTGCGTTCGGCTAGTCAGAGGCTCGGTCCAAGGCCTCTCCAAATCCCATAGATCTCCTCAAAGATTTTGAACCAAGTAAAATTTATTAATTATTCTTTAACCGAATCGCAAAGCTGGGTCCTTAGCTGGGTTCTCGACCAACTGCTTACATCGACCCTGCCCACGCCGAGCGTGAACTGAGTATATCAATGACATCTTTGGAATGCATTCATTCCTAACATTTCTTATCGGACGAAATGGACCACATCGTAAATACTGACCCGGAGCAAATCTGCAGCACAGACAATGGTAGGCTGTGGTCCGTGGAGCTAGCTTCGCTGAAAACATCGCTAACATTTCCCCCACCCAGGTTCATCTCCATCGATGCCTTCATCATCTAAGTCATCGCCGACGCTGAAGCCTAAGCCTCTGCAAGTGGAAGTCACTCCACCAGCACTGCCCGAGAAGCGTGGTTCTCGTGTTACACGCTACCTTGAATGTGGGTTATAATACCTGTTTCACTAGCGGGTCGTGACCCTCACACATCCCCCAGTCAATTTCTTCACCGTCTATCGCAAGATATTCACCGTAGTATTTCTCGCCAATCTCGCGACATTGATTGCCCTCGTCGTCAAAATAACGGCATCCCGCTGGCAACATCCATGGCGAGTGCCACCTCCGCGAACCTCATGGTCGCCCTCCTCTTCCGACAAGAGAACTTCGTCAATCTCGTCTATGAGATTGCCATATCTGTCCCCCACTCCCTCCCCCTGTCCGTGCGCCGCCAGCTGGCCAAGGTCTTCCACTATGGAGGCGCACACAGTGGCGCCGGGACAGCAGCCGTGGTCTGGTACATCCTCTACACTGCCATCGCCACCAGGAACTTCATATTGGAGCCGACGATCGACGGACGCGCGAGTCTGATCACATCATACATCCTGCTGACGATGTTCTGCTTCATATTGGGCTCGGCCCATCCCCGCCTCCGCGTCAGATTCCACGACCACTTCGAGGCGATGCACCGCTTCGCGGGCTGGATCGCGCTCGTGACATTCTGGACACACAACATGCTAGCAGCAGATGCGGAGCGAAAGGTGGAAGGAATCCCATTCGGATCATATCTTGCCCGATCGCCCAACTTCTGGTTCCTGTGCGTGTCGAGCAGCTGCACGCTCCTCTCCTGGGGCCGGCTCCGGCGCAGAGAGGTATATCCGGAGGTTCTGTCGGATCACGCGATCCGCCTGCACTTCAGATACAGGGCGATGCAGCCCTTCTATGGCCTCAAAGTTTCGAATAACCCCCTCTTTGAATGGCATGCATTTGCCACCATCCCCGACGAGGATTCGAATGGGAAGATTAATGGCTTCTCTGTGGTTGTCTCCAATGCCGGTGACTGGACACGGCGCACCATCCAGGAGCCTCCGGAGAGGCTATGGGTCCGTGGATATCCGCTGCACGGACTCCTCTACACATCCACGCTGTTCAAGCGGATCGTGGTCGTCGCGACCGGGTCGGGGATCGGCCCCTGCCTGTCCCTCTTCTATGCGAATGTCACCCCACGGCGGATCCTGTGGTCCACGCCACATCCCGCGGCGACCTATGGACCCAAGGTCACGCAGGCGGTTCTCAAGGCTGACCCGGATGCCATCGTCTGGAATACGCGGACACAGGGAAGGCCGGATATGGTGTCTCTCACATATCGGCTGGTGTTGGAGTGTCAGGCAGAGGCGGTGTTCATCATCTCGAATCCGAAGGTGACGAGGAAGGTTGTGTATGGGATGGAGACCAGGGGGATTGCGGCATATGGGGCTATCTTTGATTCGTGAGGCTATAGTACTGAATATGGGTAAGTAGATGTATTAGTGGTGTCTATCTCTTTGTTTTGTTTTCATATAGATGCAACCTGGGCTGGGTCCGTCTTGCTATAACATTTACCTCTTGGCGTTTTATTTCAGTCGGTGGCGCTTGACTGTGAGCGAAATGAATCACAGATCCTTCTCTGAATAGTCAAACATCAGCATGCGGCTTACCTCTTTTGATATCTTTGACATAGCTAGTAGACGCGACTTGCGATTGGTGATTGTTTGGGTTTTCGGTGTTCATACTCGAATAGCGACACGCGGGACATCTACTTCGAGCGCTGAATCATACCACTGCCCCATTATTGAACTGGTAGGAACTCAAATCCCGCGACTCGAACAGATGGCCGCCGCTCATCAACATCTATTCAGATGCCGTAGGCGAAATGTGATGATAGTATTGATTATGATCAATGTGCATCTAACGCGATACACATCCGTACCACAGAGAAGTAGGCATCTATTTCCTTGGGGGATCGCCATAGTAACTGGTGCTTCAGTTCACCTTGTATGTTTCATATTTCGCGCGCGGTTCGTCCTAGGTTGCAAATAAACCTGGGTGTGCATCAACCGTGGCGATAAATCCAAAATATCAAGCAAAGACTTGATCTTGATTTCAGTCCCCGAAAACTGTCCGCGCCCCAGCGCCACCGGGAGTATGAATGTCGGGGCGGTAAACCCACCCAAAACTCGAATCATCCCGCCGCTCCCGACCTCACCACTGGGGCTGGTACTTATCAAAAACTTTCCGATGGTCAACGGTTAATGCTACTACAACCCCGCGACTCGAATCTAAACTAAAAAGTTGGCCAAATTTAATTCCATCCGCCCAATCAGTGTCTGACAGTTCAAGCACGGGTCTTGAAGGACCTGCCCGGCGGGTGCCTTATACTGTGCCTCTGCACCCACCTCCGCTGCGATGGCTTGCGTGAAGAGGTACGAGAATCCAGAAACACCTGGCTTGTCCACTTGTGCCTTGACACTGCGCAAGTAGGCTAAATAGGGTGGAGTTTGGTAGGTGGCGAAACTCACGCGGTGTACCAGAGGAAGGGGAATGTCTCAGCACAATGGCCAAACTTCTGCGCCTCCGCTCCGTTAGGTTGTAGGACGTTCGACGTATCGATCTCGGTCGCCTGTACGAGCGAGGCGGTTTGCAACAGGGCGAACCTATTCTTTCGCGCAACCTCTTTTCTTGCCAATTTAGGTCTGTCCAATACGGTGCCGAGCACGACCCGCCATTTCACTACGGTGCCCACGGTTTGTTTGAAATACGTTAGCTGCGCCATATGCGGCTCTTTGCCGGTGTTATTAATGAGTCGACGACAGATAATGCAGTAGAGCGCTAAGAGGGGGTAGTAGTAGTTGGCTTTGGTCGCGGATGTGGGCGACGCGCCGACCACGGAGAATATCCAGCCCACAATATCGTATAGACACTCAAGTTTGAAGTCATGGGTCTGATATTTGACGGCGATGGCTTTATCAAGGAAGATTGTGTTCCTGAGAATGGCATTGATGCGATGAATAAATAGAATGAAAAGGAGAGGAACATGCGTCATGCTTTTGACGGTTGCAACCGCCGTGGCAAAGGTGGTGCGGGAACCAGCCTCGACGTCGTACGTATCCATTTCTTTGCTAACTTTCTCAAAAAATGCTATAATCTTGGGCATCCAAAAATAAGAAAAAATTACATGAGAGTACTCGGCCTTACTTCTGTTCTTGTCCACTTGAAGGCATCATTTATAGCGGTAGTGTTATTGAATGCTTTGAGGATAGTTGTCATATTGTCGATGGCTACCTGTCTAGGGTGGGTCAACTATACTAAGGATGTATGGATTGATTTATAGGAGCGGGGGTATTGAGACTGAAAGTAATTCTTCCGTAAAGTGCCCCAGTTTCAGATGGGGATAGGTACACGCATGGTACCGCGAGCAGCATCTAGGCAGTCATAGAAGGTCCAATTCTTGAAGCAGTTCACAGCAGGGGACGCAACACATGAAGCTCCGAAGGGTCGCACGAGCGTCGATATTCCTAATTGTCTTGTGCGGACGTAAAGAGTGGGATTTGTAGTGTACCTTGGGACATATTGAAAAGTTGACGTGCATCCTAGAAGCATATAAGTTGTAACGTGGTCAAATCGCCAAGTGATCAATCGATCAGCGCTCCGATGCGGGGTAAAATCTGGGGTGGGTACCGGTGCCTCTCCATCATCGACTGCGATAAGGAGGCTAACAACAAACCATTTTCCTGATGTAGTATGATTTGGAAGGTCCAGGGCAATGCTTGTTCTGAATAGACTTCTACAAGGCCCATTTGTAGGGGATCAGCATCTGGTCGATCCGACCCCAGTTCATGGGACAGGAGGGATGGAACAGTTCTGGAAGGAGATAGACATCCAGCCGCCAGTGAGATAAAAGGTAGAGTGCACTTGTATCCAAGCTTTTCCCCGTTCACATCCCTAATTCAAAGAGCATGGCAGGAGTAAGAGCGGCTCATCACCTAACATCCCCCAACTTCGCTAACTATTGCGTCCTAGAGTGGCCCGGATAATCCAGCGCAAGATGTAGGAGTGAGTTCAGTGGTGCGTCCAACTCTAGTGCCTAATACTCGACCGCCTGCTGAACACCGACAAACACTCCAGAGCAGCTCAGCGTCCAAGCCCAAGGACGCGGTTGTCCCCAAAGGCTGGACGTCAAGCGTATACGCACCATCCACGCTTGAAGCAATGCTACGCCTGATGACAAGCTTGACCAACATACAAGTGCGCATCATACAACAGAAAGGACCCCTTCTCGTCTTCGCTTCAGGAAAAAACTTTTATTTCTGGAACTCGGTGGTGGAGTCCGCAGAACAGGTGACGGAGCCGACGGATTATGATGAGTTGCTGGCTCGGATTGGGACGGATATCAGGAAGGTCAAGGTCAAGGTTCTGCCAGACCCAGCTCCGGGTGGTTGAGGTAGCAAGCTAGTCGTGTAACAATGAAAGGTCCGAATAAACTAAATATCGGAAAATGGCGAGCGCTGAAAGTTTCGCATTGGCAACTCGTAAAATTCCTGAAATCCAATCTATCTAAATCTCAAGAGCAAGCTTCAGCCCCCCCAATGGGCTTCCTACAATTCTCGCGCGGGGGCGGAAGACCTGTTTTGATTCGGCTGTGCGTGGGTGACTTGTTGTCTGAGCCTGCAGTAAAAAATGTAGTAGAATTTACAACGCTAGGTATCCACTGTACATATGTAAATATAAGAAGCAGCAGGGATCCGCAATGCGTGTGAATAGTCGGGCCTATAAGCCAAGTCAGGTTCTCATCGACAGCCACGCGCACGGGGGAAGCTTGAGGCCTGCTGAAATCATTGGTTTCGGTTGGATGATCGACAGTTCCTTTTTCGAAATCCCCGCGTTCAAATCAAGCAGATTCCGAGTCATTCGATCAACAAAACAAACCAGATACTTATCTTGACCAGAAACCACCACCATTGGTCGCATAACAAATTCAACATGACTGTAAGACCATTATCGCGAATCATAGTCCAGACCTCTTATCACTTTTATAGAATATTAAAGTATGTCGCAACTGGAATGTGAGACACATGACTGATTGGGGATATCCAGGCAAATGGGGGCGAATTCGTACCAAGAGGATGGATTGTTGATGTAGAAGCCCCACAGACATTGGAGACGATGTTCGCCAACATGAGCGAGCTGGATAACGTCCAGATCCGGTTGAAAGAGGATAAAGGAAGCCTGCTTTTGTTTAGTGCTGGAGACAAGCAGTACTTTTGGAACTTGGTGACGCAGGAGGGGAGCGAGGTCCTAGAGCCTACGGATTATGATGAACTGTTGGAACAGATCGACAAGGATATCACGAAAGTGCGGGTCCAAGCATTGCCAGAGCCGGATGATTTGGAAGGGTAGATGATATAACTGTAATATTCATGTGAATGACGACAAACCAGCTGCCAAATCCCTGATTCCAATGAGACTGCCAGCGTGGAGGTAACAGCAGCTGACGCGCTGGCGCCGAGGTCGACACGAAATTATGCGTGTGTGGGAATTATCATGTGACCCAGCCACGTACTATTGACACGTCACGTCCAGGTTTTTGGTCAAATAAATACCGAGCCCACTGGACGACTACAATCAAGTCTTTTACCTTCAACCACCATGTCTCGTCTTGCCCGTCGCCCGACGCGCACTCAATCACAGCGCCTCTTTTCCTCTCTTTCAATAGCTTTATTTGCTCTGGTAGCCATCGTCTGTCTCTGCCCAACCGCCGTAAAGGCTGAAGAGACTCATGCGGAATATGGCACCGTCATTGGTATCGGTGCGTTCTAATAATATTGTTTTCCGACTTGCGATTCTAAAACGCTGATATAGATTTGGGAACAACGTAAGCGCATTGGTCATTTGTTGAGATAACTAGGGGCTAACACTTCTATGCCATCCTTCAGCTATTCTTGTGTCGGGTGAGTAGCCGCGTGTAAACTCCATTTAGTTTGTGCTTATGAGTCGTTAGTGTTCAACGTGGTGGACGAGTCGAAATTATTGCGAATGACCAGGGTCATCGGATAACACCTTCGTGGGTGAGTTTCACTGATGACGAACGACTGTGAGTAGACTTTGTAAATTTCATCTTACAACTCTGACCTGTTTTTCCTAGTGTTGGAGACAGTGCCAAAAATGCGTTCCACTCTAACCCCGAAAACACTGTCTTCGATGCCAAGCGTCTCATTGGCCGCAAGATGGATGACCAGGACATGAAGCGGGACATGAAGCACTGGCCTTTCAAGGTCAAGGAAAAGAACGGGAAACCTGCCATCTTTGTCAATCACAAGGGTGAAGAGCGCGACTTCGTAAGTTGATCCTATATGGCGGTTGCTGTTTATCCTGACGTGTATATGCGTCCAGTCTGCGGAGGAGATTAGTGCTATGGTCCTCGGAAAGATGAAAGAGACCGCTGAGGCATATCTGGGCGAGAAGGTTACGCATGCCGTCGTCACGGTCCCAGCTTGTGAGGATTATATTCGTGTGCTCGAAAGCATTTATTAATCAGTGTCATCAAAGACTTCAACGATGCACAGCGACAAGCGACCAAAGATGCCGGAACCATTGCCGGCCTCCAGGTTCTCCGTATCATCAACGAGCCCACTGCTGCCGCCATCGCCTACGGTCTTAATAAGAAGGGTGGCGAATCGCAAATCATTGTCTACGATTTGGGTGGTGGAACTTTCGATGTCTCCCTCTTGTCCATCGACGATGGTGTCTTTGAAGTTTTGGCAACCGCTGGCGACACCCATCTCGGTGGTGAAGATTTCGATAACCGTGTCATCGATTACTTCATCAAATCCTACAAGAAGAAAACCGGGACTGACGTCAGCAAGAACCTCCGCGCTCTCGGTAAACTCAAGCGTGAAGTTGAAAAAGCCAAGAGGACACTTTCCAGCCAACAAAGTACTCGCATTGAAATTGAGAGCTTTGAGGATGGCAACGACTTCTCGGAAACCCTTACGCGTGCCAAGTTCGAAGAACTCAACATGGATCTCTTCAGGAAGACTATGAAGCCCGTTGAACAGGTTCTTAAGGATGCCAACGTTAAAAAGGAAGACATTGACGAGGTTAGTATTTGTCCTTTGTTTAACTATCCGGTTCTAAACTGCGTTTAGGTTGTCCTTGTTGGCGGTTCAACTCGTATCCCCAAGGTACAACAGCTCCTCAAGGAGTTCTTCGGCGGAAAGGAGCCATCAAAGGGTATCAATCCTGATGAGGCTGTCGCATATGGTGCCGCTGTCCAGGGTGGTATTTTGTCCGGCGCCGAAGGAACCGCCGATGTAGTCCTCGTCGATGTTTGCCCACTCACTCTTGGAATTGAGACCACGGGCGGAGTTTTCACCAAACTTATCCCTCGTAACACTGTCATTCCTACTCGGAAGAGCCAAATGTACGTCTGGTGATATCGTTAACGCGACTGATGTGATTAACAAAATTTTGTTAGCTTTTCCACTGCCGCCGACAACCAGCCAACTGTCCTCATTCAGGTGTTCGAGGGTGAACGTTCTTTGACCAAAGATAACAATCTTCTTGGCAAGTTTGAGCTTTCGGGTATTCCTCCTGCGCCCCGTGGTGTTCCTCAGATCGAGGTCACGTTCGAGATTGATGCCAATGGTATCATGAAAGTCGGAGCTGCCGACAAGGGAACGTGAGTATATGATTCCTTCATGTAAATCAATTACTCATTTCCTTTGGTTTAGTGGAAAGTCGGAGAGTATTACCATCACAAATGAGAAGGGACGCTTGAGTCAGGAGGAGATCGATCGTATGGTTGCTGAAGCTGAGAAGTTCGCTTCGGAGGATGAGGCCCAACGCAAACGCATTGAGGCCTTGAATTCCCTGTCCTCCTTCGTCTATGGACTCAAGACGCAGCTCGGTGACCAAGAGGGTCTTGGTGGCAAGATTAGCGATGAGGACAAGAAGACTATTCTGGCCGCTGTCAAGGATACCACTGATTGGATCGATGAAAATGGTGCATCCGCAAGCGTTGAGGATCTTGAGGAGAAACTCGCCGAGGTACAAGGGGTCGTTAACCCTATCACCACTAAATTATACAGCGGCGGAGGCGCGGGTGCTCCTTCAGGAGACGAGGACGATGATGATCTTTCCAAGGATCATGACGAGCTATAAGTAGATTACCTAGCAGTATCATCGCTGCGGCGTTTTGTATGCCATATAGTAGATGGAAGTAATTAACACAAGAAATACCCATCCAAATCGTACTCTAGATGCGATTGCGTCTAGATTTTGAGGCTTCTGTTCTTATACTAGGTGACATGAGTTGTCAACTGCAATTAGTTGTAATACCGCTATAACACTTTGTGCTAAAGTTGGCTCAGCATTTTACTGTTTAGATTACAAATAATGGTAATTAAGTCCAAAAACAGTTAATCACCGCACCCTAGTGCGGGGAAAGACTTGATTGAATACTGGTCGATTGTGAAAAGCGGGAAAGAATTGCTGCAATGTTTGAATGTTGACTTTATACAGGCGCGTCGCGTCGGCGTGCACGTGATCCCGACACGATCGCCGTTGAACATTGAATGTTGATGTCTCAGAAAATGTGGCACAGCATTACATCACACTCTCTGGAAAACATATAAAGAGGCCTGCCTCTCTCCCCAATCCTCATCATTCCAATCACCTCATTCACTCTCTTCCCGGTCTTCCCCAGTCATCTGGTGGCCTAACACTTTTCATCTAATCTCACTTCCCCACCGGCAATCAACACATGCTTCTGCCGACCCTGCCAAGCCCCTCATCCCAGTATGTTCATCATCCCGCCTGTTGACCAGCTGGCAGCACCGTACTAATCCTCCCACTCCAGCCACCCGCCTTGATCCAAATCCCTCCATTCCACACCTCCCTGCTTCACAATGAAGGCGAGTACATTCCCACGTATAGACGGTTGGATGTGCAGCCTAGAGGGAGTTGGGGGGTCCTGGTGTGGCCCGCCGCTCCTGAGGACACACCGCGCCCCCGGGTGCGGTGCGAGGCTGGGGCAGAACGCGACATGTAGTTCACCCCGGCAGGGTGTCTCACGTATTGCATGACCACTGTTGGCTGGCTTCCAAAGTGGACCCCCATACTGTGCGGTAACTGGAGCTGTGTCGGCCATGTTGCCACCTGCTGTCGACCTTCGCGGGGGCCATGGGGATGAGGCCCCTCTCTGGTTCATGTGCGTGTGGCGGTGCATTTGATTGTTCTGGGTTCATGTGCTTGCTCGGCGAGCGGCTTCATGGGATCTGTGAGTTCATTTCCCCTATCACTTCCGCCTTGATCTGACATTTCTTTAGCTCATATTGACTCGCTCCGAGTCAGCGTGGCAATCCCGCCACCTCTGTATGTATCGTGCAGGTTTGAAGTGTTGATTCTGACTGTTTCTGTAGCATCTCCCTTCCGTAGTATAGTCATTATAACCCGCCACATTTGCTGCCTATGTAAAATCAATGCATCTGCGAATTCGTGAATTTGTGAAATTCTGTGGTGAACGCGCATAATAATTGATCCGCGGGGAATGTTATACAAACCCACAAAACCCCGTAAGAGGTGGGGACGAGATTCCGAGTCATCCCCGGAGGCCCAAGAGGAGGGGGGGAGCAAGTGGGAGGATAGGCCGTATTCTCTGGAGTGGATAGCACACAGTGGTAGGACTCATCGAAAAAGCGTTGGAGGCCCCTGCAAGGTACAGAAGCCCCGGCAAGATGCATGGGACTGGGGAGACTGAGATGCCCGTTTTTTCAAACGAAGGACGAGTCAAGGTAACTCAGCCTCATGTCGGCGGTGGCTTTCCTCTTGGGATAGTCGAGGGAGAGATCCCCCCATATCCATGTGAGGGATGCGGACACCCTAATGGAGTTGGTTGACACATTGAACGACACGCTACAACCTGAAATTGGCCGGGGGTCATGTAGACTCGCACTTGCATAGCGGGCCTTCAAGCTTCAAGGAACGAGGCGTAGATCAAGACTCGAGAGCCGGACATGGGCATGGGCCTTGGACAACAAGTCTGCGGTTCTAGATGACAACATCTTGCTGTTCAAGATATGAATAATCTAAGATTTGAAGCTTGAAGCTTAGCATATAAATTCAGACCTGAAATACACGAGCACTTGGGTTTTTAAAATTAAAGTCAATTATTGTATTAAACGACTAGACCAAGCAAGATATCTCTGTATTTTGTCTCCAAGAGACTAGACAAACCAACATGTATATATACTATGTCGGGTGGAGGCGAGGGCGAGCTACGGGTGATACTGGGGATTGATTAGAGGTGGCTATACAAGGGACAGAGCGGCACTTACCCCGTGCATAATTTGTTTCGAGACCCAGGTCTTACAATGCGCTTCAGTGTTATCGTAGATGCGCCGTAAGAGCCTTTGACCTTCGAGGCCTTTCTCCACTTTGTATTGCATATCAAGGTGGCATTGCCTGTCCGAATGCGTTCAAGCCGGTCCTGGAACCATCTTTCATTGTCAACAGTCCAATGCCCATGGCATGCTCCTGATCTCATCCAGGTGTCTTGTCGAGGCCACCACGAAGAAGATGAGTGCTGATCCGCTCCGACAGACGTCTCAATCCGGTATACCCCACAGATAAGGCTTATTTCGCTCTCATCCAGGTCATCATCAATATACATTCCCCTCCCTCCGCTTCCGACAGGACCTGCCCATACCAATCCGCACTGAGCGCAGGCCCATCCAGGACGCTCTTCGTCGACACCACTTCTATTGCCAACCTCCAAACGATGCCCCCCATCTTGAGCGCGGCTTGCCCAGCCGAGCCCTTGAGTAGTTTGTCGCGACATTCAACGTAAGCAACATAATCGTGCGCACCCGGTGTGTATCCCGCCCGGCGATAACCCAACCCGGGTACTACATGTGCCGTTGGCGCCTTTTGTAGGCTTCGATGCCGGGCAGTGTTGAAGGGGATACCGCAAGAGAGGAGAAAGCGGGCAGCCTTCCGGATGCCACCCGACTGCCGATATATTTGTGCAACCGTCATTGCTTCTTTAACGAACAAGAGCCAGGATTGATCCTCGGGGCTCGTGCACTTAATGCCAATGAAATATCCTGTTTCTACTTGCCAGAGCCGCAGTTTATTCGACACCATACTGAGACGGTCAACAGCTATGGGGCTAATGTCCCAAGCTGCAGGGAGAGTCGATGGAGGCACGGTGCCGTGCGAGATGTTCGCCCATTCCATATAAGATAGCGAGTTGGGTCCCGGGCTGAGTTTTTTGTTCCCGAGAATATCAAGGGCCCTCCTGGGTGTCTTGACCGGGCCTTGGGGTTCGGGATTCGGGGCGGCTTGATTCTGTGACGCTGTAAACCCGTAACGGGACTTGAGGAATTGCTCGGGAGCGTCAAGAGAGAGTTTGATCGATCGCACTTTTGGGCTATACATCCAAGCTGTTGCTTCCACCCGCAGCCCCGACAACCACCCAGAACTTGCAGCCTGGGCAGGTACAGTTTGTGCCAGAGCAGAGTCTTGATTGGTTGGGTGGTCGAACTCTGTGTTCACCATCACGCTATTGACGCTCACTGATGCAGGTTGGTCCTCATCCTCGCTCTCTTCATCTTCGTCCCTATCCTTACCCATACCAGCAACTTCGACGGGATTGGCGTGTGGGTCATAGAGCACGCACAAGTCCCATTGGTGGCAGTGGCTCAAGTATTTTCGTTGCGAGGGCGCATATACTTCGAATGTCTGGACAGCTAGGGAAGCTTCCACCCTCCTGCGAACCCAGCCTTCACTCTCCCGCTCCCACTTGAAGTACTTGGTCCCTTTGGTAAAACCCTTGCGTGCATCTTCCTCATGCGATAGCCGAGACTGCTTTTCCGTTGGCGTCTCTCTGCTCATCTTCAACTTTGCCGCTGATTCCATTCGTGCAATGAACTCCAACGGGCCTTCGCCTTGCCTCTGTCCAGATTCCGTTTCCAGTTGAGGTGGTTCTGTGGGGGCAGGTGGGTTCAAAGGATTATGCGAGACCTCAACTTCGTAACCAATTGACTCTGTATCATCATTGGCAGAAAAATCCATGTCAAAAGATAGGCTTGATGGGCAGGCGACAATGGCAGTGCTCCATGGGTGTGCAGCAATGGCGGCGCTACTAGGGGGCTGACGGTCGAGTTTGCTTTTCTTCTCGACCCCTTCTATCACCTCCGAGGGTGGTCGAAACCACTCCAGCCGGTTGTCGTTAGGTTTAAAATTGAGCGAAGACAAATTTCCCCAATGAATCCAAATTGGGACCTTGGCAAGCAAGAAGCGCGAAATCCAAGGCGACCATAGTGTGTCCAGTGCCCAGAGATACGCACCTGGCCGGAATCCAGGCAACAACTCACAAACGTATGACCCCTGGAGGCATTCTACCCATTGCTGTGGGATTGGATGGGGGTCCCGTTTCCGCAAGGCATCAAATGCAGACTCGAACGGCGACTGGGAGTCTCCCAAGTCTTCATCAATCCAGAGGGTAAGCGCGAAGGTGAGGTATGCTGACAACATGAGGAATAAATTGCGTGCCTCCTTGGCGCAATCAAGGACTTCGGATATACTCTGGTGGGCCTGGGCATAGCGTGCGCTGGACGGGAGCTTAGGAGGAGTGATGGTGGGGACCCTCGGGTTACAGCATTGGATTAGGTAGCTGGCGGCGTCGAGGAGGTTACGTTCAAGGGTACTCCATGAATCAATGGTACGGCGATTGAGGGTATAATATCCATTGTGTTGGACGGTCCGCTGTTTGAGCTCGGTGTCGCTGAGGTTGAGGCGACCAAATAAGAACCCATCATTGACTGCCTGAAGGGGGAAGAAGGCTTGATACATTAGATCATTGGGCGTTACGTGGGTCTTTGCGTATTTCGCAAGAGAATTAGGGATATTGGTTTCCGCGAGGTCGACATACGGTGGTAGGCCCACAGACCCGACCCCAACAATAAGTTTGTTGTCCACCCAGCAAGCATAACGTGGTGCTCGGCAGGTAGCCCTGGAAACCTTTGCGAGTCGTCTCAACCCAGCCGCATTCCATTCCGTGATTGCTGTTGTCTGCAGTGAGTATGAGACCCGACAGGAGATGGACTTGACTTACAGCTATTCGATCCCCCTCCCGGGAAGAAACTCATCATTACTAGGAGATAAGAGGCGAAGCGCGACGTTGGGTGGAAATAGGTATCCTGAGGCCGGCCTTGTTTGTATTCTTGCTAATCACCAATAAGGAACGTCGCGCGGAAAGCCCAAATGGGACGCGGGGCAGAGAGAAAAACTACCAGCTTATTGACCACCAACGAAACGCCGTGTGGAAAGCTCAGCGGCAGTAGACTCGAGGACTCGGAACTTATCGTGTTCGTCAAAAATCGAAACGTGTAGCTAAACAATTGTGCCTGTGTAGGTAATGAGTCGAGACGTTGTAAAATTTGAGGGATGAACATATGGCAATATATATAGGCAGAGTGTCTAGCACGCCGGGAATGGTTAATGACCAAGTTGAACTGTTTCCATAATTTTAGCGGCTACAGGCATGAGGCTCCTACGGAGCTGATCGACGGATTCATTCTGAACGACACTGCCGCCTGAAATTGGTTGGGGACTATCACTGCTGGCGCTGGGTTATTTTTCAGGGAGAAAAATGGGTGGGAAAAAATGTTTCATATCTTCACCAGGGTTTTTCTTGTAGATAAATACAACATATTTAATTCAGAAAAATACCTGAAAAATAAAGACTTTTTTCAAAGTATTTTGGGCTGAAAAATCTGATAAAATACCATATGTTTTTCTTCAAGAGACCTGGAATAGAAATACTCTATTTTGCATTTATATTTCTGTGGGAAAAATCATTGATTTATTGATTGATTTTTCTTGATGAATGATTTTTCTCAAATAAAAACCCATGGGAGACAAAGGGAAAAACCCTTAATGGATTTTTCCCCAAGAAAAACAGACTAGTAAACCAAACACATTTCTTACAGAAAAATAAGGAAAAAATAAGATATTTTTTTCAAAGTCTCTTGAAGAAAAACATATGGTATTTTATCAAGTTTTTCAGCTTCAAACACTTTGGAAAAAGTCTTTGTTTTTCAAGTATTTTTCTGAATTAAATATATTGCATTTGTTTACAAAGAACAACCCTGGTAAAGATATGAAACATTTTTTCCCACCCACTTTTCGCCACAAAAATAACCCAGCGCCAGCAGTGTATGCAGGCTCAAACATACATGATAACGGACCTTCAGCGAGGCGTACTACCAGATCAAGCTAAGGTGGCCCTTGGCACGACTTGTTGTCCGAATATTTTCGGATAGCGCTGGACCCCGAACCCATAGCGAACTAGAGTGAGGAAGACGCGAACCATTTTAAAAGTTGTACTAAACCTGGAAGCCGACACAGTGGTCCTTCCAAAGGTTAGCCGGTAGCCGTTCCGACACGTGAGAATCAAGCAATATATGAGGATACCCCCTTCCAGCAGGATATGGCAGGGGACAACTATCACTTACTGATCCTCCAATGCCCTTTGAACCTCCATACCCACCGTATGATCCTACGGAGAGGGGGTAACTGTCTGCC
>JADNYI010000458.1:0-25785 GCA_015501065.1 Infundibulicybe gibba | reverse complement strand
CTCGCAACAGGTCCAAGATTTCCAGTCTCCGCACACTCGCTCGTTCGCCCAAGGGCTTCGAGTGGTTATTCAAGTTCCTTACCGATAACCCCAAGGCATTCACCTTTGATCACGCCCCTTCAGATGTCCCTCTTGGTCCAGAGGACGACTTCCGACCCCCGGAAGACCCCCTCCACCCTGACACGCGGCGACGGCCGGCCTCGACAAGGCTTCCTAGACGACCTCTGGGCAGTCTTCGTAAGACCCGAAGATGTATGGCATAGGCGATTGACTAGCGCGTCCCCCCCCATATTTTCTTTATTTCTGTACAGTCCCTTACACGGCTCCCCGTCTCTTACCCAGACCCCTTGGTGCAATTTCCCACAGGTTACGCACGCCATCATTAGGCTTTATGTAGGTTACGCAGTATTTACATCACAGCCTTTCTAAGTAGTTTCATCACTCATCCTCTCTCTGTGTAGTCGTACATAACACCGCTCACTCCCTATCGGGAGCGGTATAAAAATGTCACGTGATTAAAAAAAAAAAAAGAAAGCAGTATATATGATGTATGGTACTCGCAGAATTACATAAAATTATCGCACAGATGGATATTCCTGACTGGGGACCAGCATCACTCCAGCCTCTGGGCCTTGTATCGGTCCCGTAAAGTCTTGAGAGTCGCCCGCAAATCGGCCTGCCATTCCTCCCATAAGTCAGGGTTGCTGGAAAAGTGCTGGCAACAATCATCGCATCGAATGTAGTAGGCATTGGGTTTGGCGCCATAGCCGAGTAGCTCACTGCGGGTTGGCTTAGTCTCCCAGCCCCAAATGTGTCAGTGACACGTACAATTCAGGCAGGCTGTCACCAATGGCATCAAGTTCGCCGGGTGGCAAACAATCCTCGCAAAACGCCTGAGGGCATGTTCGACACCTACCAAACTACCGTTAGGCATGAAACATGTTGAAGAATTCGGCGATTATACCTGAATAACATGCCACCTGCGTCTGAGGTTGATCTGAAACATATTGCACACGAGTGTTGTTCACAAGACACGATTCTTTTGCATTCTGCCTTCGACAGACCTCGACATTTAGGGTGGAATACTGTCATGGTCAGACGACTTCTTGAAGAAAAGTTTGTCCAACATACCTCGAGGCAGTGTTGACATAGGACCAACTCACCGCCATCATGGCAATGAATGCACCAGTCCTCTGACTCGAATTTAGCTCGTTTTCGCGTTTCAGGGGCCTTTCCAGTGGCCGCAACCTTGGAAAGAGACCAGTCAGATTTTGCGGGGAGGCGATTGATGGGGGGGGGGGGGGGGGGCACACACCGTGGTATTGGTTGGAGGAGGCAAGAGGAATGTCATTCCGCCGACCACGACTGTCCTGTTCACCCTCGCCCGCTTTTGCAAGCCTTGCCACTCGTCAGCAATTTCTTTGACAGTACGACAACGCTGCACCAATTTGCCCTCAAACAGGCGGCATCGGACCTGAGCAATCCCACTTAGGAGCTTTTGTTCCTCCGCCTCAGCATCCAAAAGAAGGTCGGGAGTTGCTTCATCGTCTGGGCTCTCAAGCTTCAAGTCCCGTTTTAAGCGTGTATCGCGGACGTCGGAACATGATTTCGATTCTTTGAGGATTTCCGAGATATCGGCGTTTAGGAATTGTTCGAGTTGCATGCCCTGGCCGGACTCCGCGAGTGCGCTGCTTCCTTTACGCAGGATATCCATCAGTTCTTGTGAACCCAAGGATGAGGAATCTTCGGAGGTGGGGTTTTCCGAACCCATGATTTTCATGGAAAGAAAGAGCTTCCGGCGAATACGGTCAAGCATTTGGTCTTCCACGCTTCCTCGGCAAATCAGTCGGTAGACCTATGCAGGGTAAGCTCGGGTGGTCAGGAGGTCGACTGACGAACACACCTGCACTATTTTTGTCTGGCCTATGCGGTGTGCCCTCGCAATAGCTTGAAGGTCATTTTGCGGATTCCAATCGGAATCACACATGATGACAGTTGATGCTTTCGTCAGATTAATACCTGGCGCACATGAGCGATGGTGGAGCCATGATAATATCGAAACGAACCAAGTCCTCCAGCCTTAGTGGATATAAGGAATACTTTATAAGCTGTGATAGCGGGTTTTAGCGATCTCAACTACCTGGATTTTGCGAGAATAACTTACGAGATACTTCTTGCTGAAACTTGAAACATCATTAGCTTTAGGCATGCAATAAGACCTTGTGAATTCCTTACTAGTCTTATGTCTAGCGCACGTCGAGGTCGATGGGTAGAACCGTCCAAGCGCGCATATGGTATGGAGCGTAAATTTAAAAAGTCCTCAAGCAAATCAAGCATGCTTATCAAATGATCAGCGTGGGCCAGTTCCAAGTCGTGTCACATACCCCGTCCATTGCTAGATAAAACGCATAAGGGGGCGAATATTGAATGACATAGGTACTAACCGAGAAAATTAGAACGCGCTCGCCCTTGGGGAGGATGTCGGCAAGTATTTTATCAATGGTAATTAATTTCGAGGATGCAGCTACGATATGTTCACCAAGATGATAGGGGTTTGGCTCTGCATTTGGTAATAGATATGGGCTATAATAAATATTGTTAAAAATACCCTGTTTGACGATTTATTACTTGATACATACTGGTCGCAGACTTTTCGCAGCTGCATCAAAAGGTTCATGAGCTTTGTCCATTCTGAGGCAACGTCAGATAGGGCGATATGCGAAAGATCCTTCTTACCTGCTCGGCCTTTGTGGTTTTTACTCTCCTCTATTTGGTTTTCCAGGTGGAGAGTACTTCTTGACGGCCTTCGGATACCGTCGTATCCCCAAGTTCCAGTTTTTCTTGAAAGACCTCAGCCAAGTTCGGGGCATCCATCATGGTGAGTAATCGATAGGTCCAAAACCTCTGAGCCTCAGTCAAAGGAACAAATATGGTCGACTCCTCGCGGGGCGGGACATCGATTTCAACGACAGCTTTGGTACGGCGAAGCATAAGGGTTGCAACGAGTTTCTTTGCGGCACTCAAAAAAGGAAGGGTATACGAGCCCCGCGTGATATCGAAAGAATCCTTGAATAGAGTCTCGGTTGGGGGAGTAAAGACACTAGGGTAGAGCCAGTGAAGTAATCCCCACAGTTCGACGAGGTCATTTTGAACCGGTGTTCCCGTAAGGACTGGAAAGTCAGCGGTTAGCTGTACGGTTTGGGCCACTGGGTAACCCACTTACCAAGGCGGTAGAGACTTCCAAGACCTTGAACCTTATGTGCCAGATTGGTTTCTGCGTTCTTTATTTTATGCCCCTCGTCAAGGACACAGTACGTCCAGCGATGGCTCTTAAACCATGCATCCTCCGTGACATAGACATCGTATGTAGTTATCATGATATCGCAGTCCACAGACCCCCGCATTGAATTCTTCAACCTTTCGCGTTCATTGGCCGTTCCGTGGAATCGAACCGTGCGTAGGGATGGGAGCCAACGCGCCGCTTCCTGTAGACAATAGGGTGAGAATGAGACGCAGCGAATGTGCAATTTGGGATTACTGTTTGCCATGCTGCTAATACAGAGAGGGGGCAAATGACCAGGTGAGGGTCGTGTTTCCCTAGCAAACAAGTCAGGATACAGCTCCCGAGTACGTTCGTTAGCCATACCAGCAATATTTTCCTTTATCCAGGCGAAAAGGGATAGTGTCTATATATAGGCATATATTTAGCGTGGCGTAACGTGCATCAGAATTTTTTCCTACCTGTAGTGTCTTGCCCAGTCCCATCCTATAGTTTCATTTCATCAGTTGGTCAGAGGATAGGGATTACGAAAGCTCACTCGTCGCCAAGAATACAATTCATCCCTGCAGTGCGAGTAAATATCCCTCACGCCTATCAGAGAGCAGGGTAACTCACCATTCATATACATCCACACAAGATAAGATAAACCGTGCAGCTGCGCAAGTGTCATAAATTCATTTTTCGTTACTAGTGACGCCTCGAACCTGGTAATCCTTCATTTCCCCGCCCTCCACAAGCGTGGGCTGTTGATCCAGTTCGTGGAGCGGCACATATGCAACCCCGCCTGGTTTAATATCAGGCTGAAGGGCCATGTCCTTTTGCAGGTTCTGGAAGAAATTATTCGACGGGGGTAGGAGGGGCTCGAACAGCTCGCGGTGGCGAAATAGCCACCGCTTCCGGGCGTCATCTCGCGCACTCCGCTTATCGTTTACAGCTACCGTCAGCTAGCAGATCATGCATTTCAGTCAATAACATTCACAGAAGACGGGGACACAAGCTCACAGCCCGTTTCCCATCCAACTTCAACTTCTTCTGGACCGAGTTGGTCGCAGCGTCCTGCGCAGGAGGGGGCCGTTTCTTGGTATAATTCCTCTTGGGGCTGATATCAAAATTGATGCGGGATGTCCGGGGCCTAAGCGAGCGGCGCAGCGGCTGGGTGGTGGCCGCGCCTGTGCTATCCAGCGAGCGTTTGTTTATGGGCGTCGCAGGGACTGAATAAAAAACATTGACGTCGATTTTTGATGAAAGAATGTCGAGTTCGTCGTGGCTACCAGCCGTTAACGTTGGAGAGGCCGAGTCCATTGTGTGAGAAGGCGTCTGGGGTATAAGTGTAATATATAAGCACTAATTGAAACTTTTGATAAACCCGCCTTGTTCACATCGTGCGAAATGTAATATAGGTTTAGGGTGGGTCAAGACGCGTTTTTCGCTGGTTGCCATGGTCGCCGAATGGCACTCCTCGCTGGCAGCAGTTAATTATATCACCCACAAGGTCCATACATTGTACTGTATTGGGAATTTACTCTATTGGTACCACTTCTCGCGCAACTTTTTCCGCTGTACCATCGGCCTGGTTATCATAATCGCAACCGCCAATCCCGACACAGTAAGCACCAGCTGTGCCTTATTGAAGTTCTCACTCAACACATCGAATGTGCTGGATGGCGCTACCCGCGTCAGGAACATGTCCAACCCATATGCGAACACCAAGGAGGTGGACTCGAGCAGTGCAGGTGTTGTGACAATTCGCTGCACATTGGCGACCTGGAAAAGGATCATGAGAAAAAGAACGGTACAAAGCAATGGGATACGCACATCATAGTTGTGGGAAAGGACACGGCGAGGGTCGCTGGGTATCACAGGGTCATATTGGATGAGGAACTCCTCTTGTTCCTCTGTAGTCGTTTTGCGATGCGGCCGGCGTGGATTCAGCATGCGGCCAGGTATTGATTGTACTTTGTGGTCTTTGGTGGCAACTAATTTGGTCATGTCAATAGATAGTCGCGGGTTTAAGTACGCCAGACCAACCAATTAAATCTTTACTTGAAATACCAAACTTCGTTGAGGTTGTGGACATAGCAGTGATCGCATGAGGGAAGACGTAGGATTGCTCGTGTGTAGTAACATTCATGGCTTCGCCAGCAAAAGCACTCATATCCGAGCTAGAAAGTCCATAAGATTTATCGCCTTATCCATAAGAAAATGCAACGAACCTCCGAGTTTTTTCGTCAGTCTGCCCTTCATAAAGCTCCACAGTAACCATTCTATACCCCTTGGACTGTCCCGTCGCACTAAATTCATCGTCGTAATAATGGTATACCAACCAGTTCTCGGTGAGCGCCATCTTCACATCACATGCCCCAGCGTTCGCAGGGATGGTAGCATGATATACTAAACTCCCCTTGGTGCTGTCCACTAGGTATACACCACAGGTGGGTGGTGAAACCGAATGCGAAGCGGTGAGCACTGCGAATAGTCGCGGGTTCAAGTATTTATAAAGCGTCGTCCTATTTCCGAGTACTTTTCCAATCGAAGCTATGGGGCCACGAGTCGAGGGAATGAGGGTTTGAATATCTTCCTCGGCGGGAAGGGAGAGCGTCCATGTAGGATAGGCAACAAACTTGTCGCTAACTTGATCGTTCAGAGTCACCTGATGCCCCGCCAACCGCCGCTGGCCAGCCGAAGTAGTGCGAAGGGGGAAGTGGACCGATGGCGCCAGATTCGCGAATGCGTCACGATTTTCTTCCGTATCGGGGTATATATTAACCTGGATTGCGTGAGTTGCTTGAAACCACGACAACAGAAGAAGAAAAAACCTGGAGGAATTCATCGAGGAGGACTATGAATTTGGATTCCTCATCGACGAGGTGGGCTTCAACCAATGGCCCAGCGATGATATCGAGGCCTTGGAGAATATCAGCTTTAGCTGATTTTTTTGTTGCATCTTCGCCAGTCAGCGCGTCGAGATGGAATAAAACAGTATCAACCAAGGACTGTAGAGAGCATCAGCCTCGTAGAGGTGTAAAACCGTAGAACCCACATTGTCAGCTCTCCTCTGTGTGACAAGCACGACCTCAGGCGACCCCCCATTGCTGACGGTCTTGGTAATAAACAGTTTAACTGGTTGAATCCGCCCTCCCACCTCTGCCGCCCACCCTAGGCCGAGCACCCTGCTCCAGAGTATTTCACCATTGCTTGAATCAATACCGTAGACCTTTCCAAAAGCCGTCGCCGCAACGATAACCTGCCTGAAGCCAAACGTGTCCCGAGATAGGTGACCATCATCCTCTTTAATCGATGCGGAGGAAGAAGCCGAAGCGTAGGAGCCGGTCGCGAATCGTTGGGTGAATTTAACAAGATATTGGGGTAGATCCTAGATATTATGAGCCTCGCAACTAAGGATGGGCTAATGTTCGATTATTACCTGAAGATCCAGTAGATGCCTCAAGGCACGCGTGAAGAAAGCTTCGGGGCCTTCGCCGAGACGGGTGGAACTCAGGACTCGCTCAGGAAGCTCGACAAACTCAGCCAGAACGAGAGCGGCTAATGATTCTTCTCGTATCCACTTTAGTGTATCTTGTTGCCAGAATTGGACAGCGCCTGTGCTAGTCGTGATGAAGAGGCGTGAGACTACATTCCAGCCGCTGGGGTTGGCTCCATCAATTGCAACCTGAGAAGGCTAGATGAGATGAACGCCATTATAAGAGGCGATAAAGCATACGTGGTTGATGATTCCGTGGTTGGCTGTATCAAATGGGAACGAGAACCCAGTCAAGATGCCCCGTCCCTCCGCCAAGTGTCCAGTGAAAACGTCAGCCGTAGCTTTCTAAAAGCAGGTTATTCTCTCAAGTGATTGGAGGAAAAAACGGAGGCCCACTTTCAAAATATTTGACCAATACACGCGACTAATATATGTATGCCCGTCTTTGTCGAACCCACCGGCATAGATTGAATCAGTACTGTCGGCTGATGTAGCCTGGCCAAGGACTTAGTAATTCCAGTGCTGGAACCAAGTGAACGCACTCACGGATCCCTCGAACTCCCATATGGTTTTGAGGCCCATTCCATCATCCTGTAATTTCAGGATACGACCAGACCCATCTTCCTTCACGCCCACAAGATGACCATGCTCGCAAAGGCCAACATCTACGAGCTGCTTATACACAGCATTTTTGATAGCGGAAGGCTTCCTACTCTTGAGATTTGGAGAGAGTGTGATTGACTTGACGGAGCCCTGTTCGAGCCAAACAACTCTTGCCGGTATTGTGTCTGCTCCAGATTGTGAAAGAGTCGTGAAATCGACTAGAGCGTCAGAAATGCTCGAGGGGATGTCGCGGTGGTGAGAATATTGCCGTTCTCTGGAGAAAGCGCGGTAATATGAAGTGTGTATGATTGCAGAGATTTTGCGACGCCAACGGCATAGATGGCATCTGGGGCTACAACCACTCGCGAATATATCACAAGGCTGCTGGATGTGGAATGGAGAATGAGCGGTGGAAAACGACTTGACTAAAACTGACCTTTGGTCACTAGAGGTCCAAGTCCAAATGAGCTCTCCCGTAGTCGCGTGAATATAGCTGACAGTGTGGCCGTTCGTTAGCGCCAAAATGCCAGGGCCCGCATTGGTGAGGAATTTGCCAAAACTGCCCGGCTCGAGTAGGTTTCCGAATTCGGGTTTATGCAGCCATTTTTCGAATATGAGATTGCCGGTTAGAACATCGAAGGAGCGTAGAATCGACCCTCCCGGCCCAGATAGAGTAGATACCGCTATTTGACAGATAGGTAAGTTTTCGCCATGAGAGAAGTACTGACTCACTATGCTCGTGTTTATGGAACAGCAAAATTCGATCCTCGTGTTCGAATACATGTCTCCAAGCTGAAAGTTTCGCGTCACATCAAAGAGTTTTAACCAGAGCCGTGATATTCATACCTACGGACCCATTCACCGGATGCAGCGCCGCGAGCACATTGTTTAGTGTCGCGGTCAATAACAGGCTCTGCGTTTGTCCCTCGCTTCCGAATCTGTGGAAGATAGGCGCACTGGATATCGAACCAGCTAATGGTACCCCGACAAGATGTTTATGCCAGTCCACAACACCAACGTCGGATTCGTGGAGGGCCCATGTTGGTAGAACACATATCAGTGCTAGGAGGAAAATGAACATTCTCGGGTCCTGTCCAAGACAGGAGCAATACGAAAATGGAGCGGCCAGGCGTTGGCCTTGAAATTCTTGGAGTTGGTGATCGAAGTGACAAGCCGCTTTCGTGGCTTCTTGGTTAGAAAAGGAGATATATTCCCACGGTAAATGGAGATTCGCCAATCGTCAGCAATCCTCCTGAGGCTCCGCAATATTCTCAAACTGCTTGAACGCCCCTCATCGTCAAGCACAGCCGACCAGCTTTTAGTCCTATCCGACAGGGTGCACTTAATCGCTGCTGCACATCACGGACACCTCTTGCTATTTAACAAATTGTAAACCAAAGATCGACCAAATCAAACACTGGCTAGGGTGTCCGATATGCCCAACTCAACGCCGGATAAATGGATCGAGCAACTCATGACATGCCAACACCTCCCCGAACCCGACATGAAGTCGCTTTGCGACCAGGTCCGCTGCCTCCTCATGGAAGAATCAAACATACAACCCGTCTCCAGTCCCGTCACCATATGCGGCGACATCCACGGTCAATTTTGGGATCTCCTAGAGCTCCTGCGGAAAGGGGGAAGGTCCCAGAGACGAGTTATATATTTATGGCACGTAGGTTTCTTTTGGAGCCTGGGCGGTGGAGAACTGAGGCTAAGGGATTGTGCGGGCTCCTGTGTTGATGTAGGGTGACTTTGTGGACCGGGGACACTATAGTCTAGAAACGGTTTCGCTTCTGCTTGCTCTGAAAGCTCGGTACGTTGGTAATCTAATACACCCGTGTGCTTCCCATCATCTGGGACGTTCATGATAACTATAGATATCCAGATAAAGTCACCCTTCTGCGCGGGAACCACGAGAGCAGACAGATAACTCAAGTTTATGGCTTCTACGGTACCCTAGTTCCTTTGCCCTGCTTCTCTCATAAGACTACTACTGCCTGATAGACGAATGCCAGCAGAAATATGGCAGTGCAACCGTCTGGAAAGCGTGCTGTAATGTCTTTGACTACCTAAATCTCGCGGCTGTGCGTGTTTCCCCACCCATCTGCACCAATCCCCCTTGTATTCGAGTCCGATTATAACCCGGTACTCAAGATAATAGACGGCACAACACTCTGCGTGCATGGTGGACTATCACCCGACATCCGCACGCTAGATCAAATCCGCGTTCTCTCTCGCGCCCAGGAGATTCCACACGAAGGCGCCTTCTGCGGTAGGGAATATTCTCGCTTTTGTTCACAAATGATGCCTTATCCCGCCTATACTTGTAGATCTGATGTGGTCTGATCCTGATGAAGTTGAGAGCTGGGCCGTTAGTCCGCGCGGGGCGGGCTGGCTCTTCGGCGGAAGCGTAACCCGAGAGGTGAGTACCTCTAACCCGGCTTCTTCCTCTCTGCACAAACCTCAACCCACATTCAGTTCAACCACCTCAACTCCCTAACCTTGATCGCCCGCGCGCATCAGCTCGTCCAGGAGGGATACAAATACATGTTTGACTCCCAGCTCGTTACAGTATGGTCGGCGCCCAATTACTGCTATCGCTGTGGGAACCTCGCTTCAATACTAAAAGTTCACGGAGAGGGAAGTGGATATGGGGGCGGTACCAGTGGCGATGATAGTGAGCATCCTCCGCAGGGGGAGAATGGGGACGGGCGGGAGTTCATTGTATATGGGGCAGCAGCAGAGAATGAACGGGATCGCGACCGGGTGGGCGCAAGACGAGTGGTGAGTTAGCGAGTGTTTGACCCGATTGGCATATGCTGATTTTTGACAGAACCCTATGCCATATTTCGTCTGAGCTACCTCGCACTGGATCCCGCACTTTTCCCAGCTTCATTTCATCAATGCATTAACGCATAGATGGCGATTGACATTATACTAACTGCGGCGTTCGGAAAACCGTTTGTATCCCCCGGAAATGTTCCTCACGATGATTTGTCCGCCACCCAAAATAACACGATTTCTGACATTCAGTAGTTCTGGTATACACATTGACACTACCATCTATCGAGGTAGCGCAACAGCAGGAACTTCCATTTCCATACATTCTGCATATCAATTTCCCCCCGTCCAGCTGCGTAGGCCAATCATCAACATCACCCAGATGGGCGAGAACACGGAGGAAGTACTCACACTGCGGGTCCCGGGATTGGGTATACAGTAGTACCAGTATCTGCGCACAGGGAATTCAGAACACCTTGAGGGGTACAACAATGAAAACATACTGGTGTATGCATCAAATACAATTCCTGTTGCAACATGAGATTGGAGCCAAGCAGAAAGGATGACAACACCTACCAGGCGTGGTTGCAGTGTATGCACCGGGGAACGAGACGAACGAAGTGGGAAGCGCGGTGCCAGAGCCAGTCACCTGTATTTGGATGCACGAGGGGTAGACTTGGGCGCCAGGGTAAGTGTAGGCTGCGTGAAGCGCAATGCTGTGGAGAAAAATTAGGCCCGTTGCTATCAACAAGTAGCGAGAAACGTACATCTCATGTCTAATAATGTATTGCCCCGCCTTCAGCTTTGGGGGGATGGTGAACGTGTAGATACTCTTCGACGCGGTTAGCAGGTCCGTGGCGGCCCATTTTCCGTCAGAGGTTTTCCCGGTTTGCGCGACCTTGAACCATACGGCGCTTATTATGGATTAATCTCAGCTGTTAGGGATGTAGGATAATATTTACCTGGTGCCGGGGCTCCATTTCGTGATATCACTCGGCGCGCGTGCCATATAAGTGATCATAGGGCCCTTTCAACAGCATTAGTGGCTAATTGAAGATGGGTAACCTTTGCGAACCATGTGGCTGTCTGGCCACGTCGTCCAATTGAGGGCGAGTTGAGATCCAGCGGCAAAGGTGCCGTAAATGGGAGCGGGGGCGGAACCTATTACGCCACCCTCGGACCACCCGTTGCACTGGACGCTATAAGTGAAGGGATCGGGAGATCAATTAGTTCTGTGGAAGTAGAAAGGGGGGGATTTGACGCACTCAATCAGCGACAAATCCGTAATGGGGCCTATTAGAATTAAGAATTAGACACTGGGGAGGCATCGGATCACCAACAAATTCGTACCATTCCCAGGAAGCTTGCGCACAATGCGCTGCGGGACGGGGTTATAATACGGATCGGTATACGGGAGGTATCCCGTATACTTCGTAGACCCTGAGCTGATTTCTTGCACGTATCCGTGGCCGCGGACAGAGACGATGGCCGAGAAGAACGCGAGAGCGACGGCGGATTTGAACATTGTACACAGGTAAGAGTGTGTTTAGAGGAGTGTAGCAGGCACAAATGCAGCTTTATGTAGTGCTCTCGCTGCGGAAAAATGGATGCAGCCCGGGCCGCCAGGAGTGCTTCATCCTAGGGCACACCCTTGTTGCAGGGGAAGGTGACATACCCCATCGCCCACGGGGAAATAAACTTGGGTTGGCAGATTCTGGGGTAAGCGCCTGGGTAAGAACCCAGTGACCCACAGGCACTTGGACAAACACCACGTTCAAGCGGGTGCGCTCATCGCACTGGCTGAGGCAATGTGACTATGGCAGCGGGTATGTTCATCAGCGCTAAAACGATGACATCTTTCGGAGCCGCGGGTGACACGGCCAAAGTGGAGCAACACCATCTATCTTCGGGAAATTTAAGGCAACATACACCGAAGATTACCAATCCCAGATTCACTTGGGAAATTGACGTACCAGAGTATAGATGAAGCTCATCACAGTATTCCTGTAAGCGGAAAATCTTGGCAATGTATTGGGGGGCCAAAAATGATAGTGAATGGGCTTGTGAAAATAACCTCGGGTATATATCTGCCATTCCTCGCCACATCGCGCCAGTGGTTGTCCTGTGATATACCAACTGAATGAACAGAAAGTCTGGGTTATACCCACGTGCTGCAGGCCCATCGCTTGGTTCTGTTTCGTTGTGACAAAAAGCTAGAGGTTAAATCCGTGCCCGCTCATGCCAAGCAGCTGGCCATCGCGCACTGGATCCCGACCTCCATTGGGAACGTCCCGAACCTAAAAGCCTGTCTGCGCGATAAGTGCTGCTACACAACCGCCTGCCGGTGAAGCTTCACTGGTTGCCCACTATTTGGCGTGAGCGTTCCGAGTCAATGCAAAAGCAGCATCATAACATTTCTGATACGGCCGGTCATTGTGCTAGCCCAGGACCAAATCCCATCCCCACCTACGTTGATATGGCAAGGATTCGCTACGGGGAAGAGGCTGGAAATTGCTTCCGAAGCCGAGTCCTGCCTCGCTAGATAGGACGTCAAGAGGTCGAAGGCCAGCGGATCTGAATTTCGTGAGCTAATTACAATTCTCCAACACCGCAGTGAGACTATAGAACTTGATTAGCAGTATACCATATCGACATAGACACATAGTTACCGCCACGACCTGGGGAATGCTTGAATGGATTATGGCAGCCGCCGCCGCCGGAATTGAAATTGAACAGCCAGTTGAATTTGCGACTGAAGCCGATACCCCCGGATCCAAATAACTAGGGTGTTGACTGCGTTATCGTGGAGCAGTGAGAATGGCTTGAAAGCCATGTTGGTCCTCGCTAACTGGTTGAGTTTTTTCGTTCCTGAGAGATTTTATGTAGTTTCTGGTGAAAGTCACACAACTATGGTGAATATTGGGCGAGAAGACACCACTGATTGGGCTCTGGATGTAGAGTACCCCAGTGATGGTAGGATGAAAAATGAGTATATTTCAGTCTTAATACAATGAGATTAGCTGCTGTAATCGATCGATGTAGCACTGCCAGTGAGGGTGTTGAGAGTGGGGAGATATTATTAGAGTCGGGTCTCGATGATGGTACATATGTTTAACATATTGAGGTTTGTGAGATGGGGAGGTTCTCTGCTAGATAGTGCTGTTTATTTATCTTAGAGTTGGTAGGCGCTAGAGGAAGTGGCTTCCGACGAAGGCGTTTTAATCTTCCGCGGTTTGCGTATGTGCTCTCCTTAGTCTCGCGCGCCTGTGGTCTTGGAAGACCTTCTTCACAAGGTACACCACTGCCCAATTGCCGCGAAAGCGACGGAGGACTGGGTGCTCCCTCTCAATCTGCTCTTGTCAACGATGCTAATAGCTTGGTGAAATACGATAATCACGTACTGCACTATAAATCTTTGAAAGCTCCTGCAGCGATTGCGCCTTCCAGCGTAAATCCCAGTCGATTCCTCCAGTCATGGTGTGGTATCGAACAGTAGTCTTAATGACAATGAGGGTTTAGGAGGGATATTTGAGAAGTTGCGAACTTACAAGCATTCGCTCCCACTTTGGATTATCTTCACCAGTATCCATGTCCATATCGCGACGGAGACGGCTGATGGTAATCTGAGCTATTGGAGGACTTGGAATTGAGCGGTCCCTTTGCTTGTGTTGACGAAAAGTCTGAGCGCTCTTTAATTCAGCTTCAGCGGTATCTCGCTCTGCTTTCTGGTGCGGGAGTTCTGGAAATAGATTAGCTGAATCGTATGGATATAACGGGTGATCCACGCACCTTTCAAGCGACGAATTTCGGCATTGTTGTCATTCTCAAGAGTCTTGGAAACGGCAGCATGCTCTTGGTTATTGTGTGCCCGCTTGAGGGCTTTCTTCATTGCCTCCCGTGCAATATTTTCGCTCTTTGCAATATCCACACCGGTGAAGCGTCGAGACTTTTTGCGATTTTGGCCAGAAGGGAGCACGTTGGCTTCACCCTTCGGGTCAACGAAAGTCGAAGTAGAATGTGGCATAGGAAAAATTGGTTGGGCGATTGAAAGAAGTGATGGCCATGGTTAAAAGGCGAGGCGATCCGTAGCAATCGGGTTGTAGGGTTTGGACCTGGATGGTCGCCGTTGGAGTGTGATGTCATTTGATTGCGAGACAGCCCCAACAACCTGGACTGAGCGTTAGTGCCAAGTGCCACCCGCTGCTGCCCTAAACATTCTCCTTGCGCTTTTCTATTCTAGGCTCCGGCTGAGGGTAAAACCTCCGCCCGCGGGGCCTGAGTGTCGTCACCGGAACTACCATCGACCGGTCCAAGCTAACTTGAAGAATCGGCGGCCTTTATGTAAATTGGGGACTTGTCTTGGTGTGCCGCGACCCAGATGAAAGGTTAAATACTTGAGACCATTCAGGGTAACCGGTAATATGCATACGGTAACGAACCTTTCACCCGTCCCGAAAAACTCTCACATCCCCCGTTGCAGCACCCGGGCCCTACGACGGAATCAGCTAGTCTTTTATTCCTTCCCAGACGAGCCACGCCCCCCACTAGGATGAGCATCTGCGCACGTCTCCTGATTTCCATCCTTGCCTGCCAAGACCCCGTCGCAGCCCACCCAATTGAGTGCAATCCACACCAACAGGGTAATCTATTGAGGAAAGTCCATGTTAACTCATTTGCATTGATATCACTCGTTCTCTGGTATCCATCTGAGAAGGTGGCTCTGCTGCTGGCGCGAAGATAGCAAGAGTGAATGATAGGTTGATGGTATTGTTGCTACAATATCGGAAATAAGGCCTGAGGGTAGATGGAGGAAGCGGATACGAAATTGCGAGGTATGCATAGAGCGAACTCAGGTAGATGGAACATTGTTTGGATGAGCAATCGATCAGACATTGATGAATGTTTCCCAAATTTGTTGGAAGTAGTTTTCTGTTGAAGATGGGTAGGTAAAATTTGGAAAGAAATAGACGAGTCAGTGCCATAATAATCTTACCCATGTCGAAATGGTGGGTGGCCGAACCTCTGGGGGAATATAGTATTCGACGGAACATCAATGGGTTTGAGAAATAATCATTGAGCGCGTCGCCCGGATCCATGAAAAATGAATATTATCTGGGCGAGCTGCACGTGCATAAGCGTTGTATGTAGCCGTTTGGTGAGAGCTTCCTCATAAATTATTAGGATCACAGGGACTTGGCACAAGGAGCAAGCCTCCCACTACACTCCGAGATCAGCGGGATTGTGACTTGGAGGTTGAGTACTTGAGTGCTGAGCATTGAGCTCCGCATTCGTGTCCCCCCTAGGGATGTACCGCGAGATATAAAGCCCAAGCTCCAGGCCTAATCGATTCTTCAGCTTCCCATCGGCTTCGTCTTGAGATTCCCAAGTCATCATCGAAGTAATCAGGTTCACCGGAACACGCGGGAAGGGGACGAATCAAATAGATCAAATAAAATCCCGTTACACATGTTAACCGAACTTGAATACACGACTGCATATACAATCCACTCAAGAACTATACTAATAGGCTCGCATTCGTAACTAGATCGGACAGTTTGAAGAAGAATATAATGTAGCATCTCCAGGGCCAGTTTGGATGGGGTTACACCTTGAATCGTCCATGCCATGAATATAAATCCTTGCGATTTAGGCAGACACATACCCAGGAAGTCTCTGAAGTTGTCCATCAATAGGCTCGTCGACAACCGGTGCAATTTTGCAAGCATTTGCAACCGATGCATCGACTACTGTAAGGAAAGGGCAGGCCTCAGTGGATCCTAATACCAGCCTCAGAGCATTATCACGGTGCCTAAAATGATATCTTACCAGATCCGGTTGCGTCGTTCGGGTTGTTGCATTTGTCAATCGCATTCTGGAATACATCGGTGTCCCACCCATTTTGGAAGTCACCATGCCAAGAGTATCCAGTTGGGTCGCTAGGTAAAAAGTCAACAGAATGTCTTGTCCGCTTCGCGATGATAGTACCCTGTAGCATAGACGAACGGCCACTCGTCCGTCCCAGGGGTCCACCTGCTAGCAAAGTCATGGACGTCCCAAGTAATCTAGACAAGGTTAATCGTCCTCCCGTTAACTGCATGGGTTTAGATAATATAATACCAACTTCATAAAATAACTTCATAAGTGGGACGGGGTGTGTTGATGGACATTTTCCGTTGTCCAGGCCCGAGAGGTAAGCTGTGTGGGACATGTGATCTGGGGAGTCGAGATCCTGGAATTTGTGAATGCATAGCCAGGGAATAATTGTGGATGGAGCGTACCACACCGTTCCAACACGCTGCGGCAGGTTGGGGTTAAATAAGGCGGATTCAAATGGTTCAATATGGTTACCTGGCATGTGTAATCTCGCATTCAAACCTAAATACCTTGCGTTAGTCTCAGAATACGCAAAGTTGGAATGTAATTACCGCCTTCACAGTCAGTATTCGGAAAACCATACCCTAGAACAACTGAACTACCGGAAATACCAGGTACGTTGAGACCGCTCACCGTCGTATCCTGCGTCATTAGGGTACCGTAAACACGAATATCCCACAGCACGTTCCCTGAGCTCTCCCTGTGAGCCCTCCAGGTCAGGATATCTGGGCGTAAAAGTATAAGAAAAAAATGATATCTCGGTCAACCTCTGTAATTACTTCTTGGAACGCGCTGTTGGATTGCCAGTGAGCATTTTGAAGCCTGGTGGGAAGGCCTTGAGGCCAGGGCCTCCGTTGACGACATCCCCATCACCCCTGTTCTGGTAATAGACGAGAAGCCCTATTGACGGACGGAGATAAATAACCCATTTATCGAGGTGGGGATTGTTTTACCTCCATTGCTAACTGGTTCGAAAAGCTTCGTTTGTGGATCTTGAAAATATAGTTTGGGGAACCCTGCCACACAAATGATTAATCCCAGCCAGCAGGATATTCAGATATCGTACAATAGTTGGACAAGTCCTGGATAATAGTCGTTAAATTGTATACCTACGACCAAATGTATCTCACCTGGGTCACCTTACAGGATGTGCATCTCGAGGCACGCAGCGAATCGAATGTGCTATTTGCGTTGAAATCTGTTTGGCGGTGGTTAGTTTTAGCAATTTCTATAGAAAATTATACCAACTGCTCGCTCCGTGCACGGTCTATTCAGTTTAGATAATGGGAATTTGAGCGACCACAATTAAGGCGAGACATACGTGTACATGATTCGACGGAATAATGTTGGGAGAAATAATGGGGTCTACTCGTACTGGTCCGAAATTCAGATTATGATCAAACGGAAAGATATTGAACCATACCTTGCACGAGAGGGTCAGTACACCCAACCCGAAACCATGCGTTGGCAGTTCCAGATAATGTTAGGGCGGTCAAAATAGGTACGAATACTGAGGGGAACATCACCGCAGTCGATTTACTGATATAAGAGTTGCATCTGGATGTAGGCTTTTATGTCTTTCAAAAGATCCTAAAATAGAACTGCCACGGTGGAAGGGGGTGGAGATATTTACTGCGACTGTGATGTGCGTGGCGTTTTCCAGGTAGTGATCCCGAAATGAAATGAAATCGGTATCTTGCAATAAACCTGATACCGCCGTCCTAGCCAAATCCGAGTCTGGGGTTTGCGCATGCTACTGAGGTAAAATGGAAAACAATCAACCAGCTGTCGCCACGGTCCGGAATCCGGATGGATAATTTTGGAGGTTGATGAAAACGTTGTTCAAATGCGTTGCTCTGAATTAGTCCTGCATGGCATGCCGACCACACTAACTCGATTGGCTGGGCACATGAGGCGAATCAAGAACCCCGAGCCCGTAACATCATAGAGAAGTAATCAAATCATTGAATACTCCGAGGCCCTTAACAACTGCTGATCAAATTATAGGTAGCTGACCCACCCGGCAGGGACCTCCCATCAGGTATCTGGGTTCTCATGATCCTAGACCGAGGCCGCCTACCCAATAACCTGCCGGAATCAAATTGGTGGTTCCAGTGGATATTTCAAGAAAATTGCACATGCGGGAGATAAAGCTATCTCGGGAGAAAATCCCAATGGCATCGTTCTCCGATCGCATGCACAATTACCACGAGACTGTTGTTGGTTGTCACCTGGCGCGGCCATCGGTGAGCTCCTCTGGAAATTATACAGATGAAATCCGAATCCCCCCTTGGGTGGCGTAGCTTTTTCTGGCCTGCTCCTTTGTTGGTCCCGACAATCAACCATTGATGTCCAGCAGGTATCGCCATGGCCGCCCTAGTTTTCGAAAGCCCAGTTTGACCCCTCAGGACCTCACGAGTCTGATTAGCAACGTGTGGTCCTCCTGTCTCGAAAAGATCATGTTTTTACGGTGGGCTGGCGATATCAAAAGCGTGACCCCTTCTGCTGGCATCTTGAACAATATGCTATCATTTAAATCAAGGCGTGAAGGCTTCAAGACACCTCACAGGCCAAGTCTCGACTGATGTACTCGGGTATTTTGCAAGTGGCTCGGCAGCTAGAATGATCCCTCAATTTTCAGGTCACTTGGCGCTCACTAGTACCCTTATACCAGGCCATAGATCAAAGGCTAGTTTAAGAAGTGAGGCAATCTATCGTCGCCAGAGTGCAAGGTTCGGTCGCCGTTGGAGTGTATTGCTCCATGATGTCATTAGACCCGGTCTGGACAGCCTTAATAATTTAAATTGAATGCTAGGGCTAAGTGCCACCCACCGTTCAAACACCCTCCATATGTGCGCTTTTCCATCCTGGGTTCTAGCTGAGGGTAAAACCTTCGCTCATGGTGCCCGAATGTTGTCTGGAGCTATCGTCGACTGGTCCAAGAACCTGGGGTTCCATAACTTATCATGTTGTGCCACCGAGTACCCGGAGGAAAGATCCTGGGGTCGAATAAGAAGACTATGCGTGTTTGTTCGATAATGATGTACATACACTGTGGTAGTTGGGGGATGTTTGTCGCTCCCATCAATTCCAAACATATTCGTCCCACTGACTTTCGACCGACCCTGGTTCACCAGCGCTTGACTTGATACATGTTTCGCTTCCTCGGGCGTTTTAGCATCATTATTGTCCCAGAGATGAGACATGACAGATGGAATCACTCTTATGATTCCTATTATCAACAACCTCGTGCCTTATGGCCTCAGTCGCTCAGCACTCAAAGTGAGGTTTTTCATCAGGAAAAATGCATGAGTCTATGTGGGTATATGTAGGCTATGTAGCGCCCATAGACCTGTAGTGAGGTACCCCTCTATATAGACATGCTGTAGACCACCATAGACCCCTGCCATGCTTATGTAGACCCCTGTAGACCACCATAGACCCCTGCCTTTCTGTAGACTACGTAGACATGGAGCTCTATTGATACACCTATAGACTCTGTAGACCTATGTAGTACCAGGTAGACATTGTAAAAAAACTCATAGCATCGCAGTAGATAACAATCATTTTTCAAACAAGGCACCAAAGGTTGAATGGGTAAAATAAATGAGATTCATAACGGGATGTCTAATACATGCTATATATTACATAGGGATGAGTTGTGATGTACGCAGCCGAGCGCGGAGGCAGTGGGGGGCTGCAGGGGCTTGGTTGGTTGGGGGAGCTGGAGGCGGGTGGGTGTGTGCGCGGTGTGCGGCGCTTGGGTTGGGGTGCTTGCGGATCGGGCCGTGTGCGTCTCGTGGTATGCGCGGTGGGCGTGGGGGACCTGGTCGCGCGCCGGCGCTGTTTTGTGGGGCTGTGGTGGGTTTGCGCTCGTGGTGCCACAGCGGTGGGTGTTCCATTCCAGCGCCCGGTGGTGCCAGGCTGGGTGGACCGCCCTGCTGTGTCTCGCGGTCAGTCACTGATCATGGAGCATGTCAGTAGATGCACCGGTGGTTGGGAGGAGCTCACCGTTATCGTACCAGCGGGGTTTGTTTGCTGGCAGCCTGCGGGTATGGAACGGTCGCCTGTCACTGGCCGTCAAGTGCGGGGAGGTGGTGAGTGAGTGGCATACACGGGTGACCACTGCACGTGTGGGGTCCCCATTTGTGGCATCCTCGGTCATGCGGCATGCTGAAACGGCTGCGGAAAGCATTAGGCTGGAGGAAAACGAGGCTGGAGAAAATGCTCACCGCATTGACCATGTGTCTATCCCATGTAGTGAGGGAGAACCATGTGGGGTACACTGGAGCCCGAGGTCACCTAGCCGGTGTGTGGAGAGTAGCGCATCCAGATCGTCGGCGACAGCAGAGTAACGGTCGGATGCAAAAGGTAGCTGATGATGCGGCTGTGGGCTGCAGTAGGCCGTAAGCGATAATAATATTAATAAAAGCAGGCGAGCGGGTACCGTAGTCCACAACGGGTCTGCAGGCATCAACGCCAGCGGGCGGCTGCTCATAAAATGCGATGGGCGAGCAGTGACGTGAGCGCCAAACGTTGTGAAAATGTGTTGCACAAACGACGACGTGGCTGCAATTTAAAGCGGAGTTTGAATTGCCTTGGAACAATTTTCACTCTTCCGACGCTGTATACAGTGTACACTACCCGCCTGCCGCTATAACTCCGACTTTCTCGACCCTTCCCTGGCAACATGAATGCAGCAGGATTGTTGTGAATGCCGGTGCGTGTCCATCACTCCCAAAAACTGACGATCACAGGTCTCTCCTATGCAGGCACTTGCCCAGTGGCCCTGCCCTCACGATGGCCCACCGCACGCCCAACCACACGCCACCCGTCTAAAATCAAGCAGGGTGTGCCACTCATTCCCAAGCATGAGTGCTCGCATGGCCGGCCCACAGCGCGTACCCATGCACCTCGCATCTCAAATCGATTGGAGCATGCCACCCATCCGCAATGCCCACTTGCATAGTCGGATGGAGGAGCGGGGATAGGGAGCACCCGGATTGGAACTCATTAAGGGCAAATGGTAAGTCTCCCTACCTTGCTGCTAATTGCTCTCACCACCGGCGCAGGACTGGTGGCGACGCTATCAGTAATGTGCCGCTCCCATGTCCGAAAACCAATACTGATACGCGCAATGGGTTAAACAGTATGGTAACAGACGCGGCTGTGAGGCAGCGCACTTCGAATAGGGTGCGGGATATGCATCATACTATGCCAACACCACCCAGGAGGGGTAATGCGTCGATTGCAAGCCGAACCGCCGCCATGGGCATAACCTATTTATATTCTTGTTACACTCGTCTTAATATATTATTATTCTACACTTTTGAGGCATCTTGTGTAGAATAGTCAATATATATATCTTACCTTCGAAAATGATGTCCTTGATCCTTCAATTCAGAGCAAATGGAAATGTACACTGATGTGGGTGCCCAGATATACAATTCTATAGTGGACTACAATGGTCTATGAGATGTGCAAAAAATGCATAGCTTACATAGAACTACATTGATGCATGTGCCAACCTATGTGTGTCTACGTAGGTCTATGGCGACTACAGGATCCACTTGTGTCTATGTATGGCTATGTATGGCAATGTATTTAATGGGGGTCTACAGTCACATGCACTTTTTCCTGATGTTAAATTGAATTGCATTTCTGTGTGAAAGGCGCTGCATTCTAGAGAAGTACATAATATGTTCGAGAACCTACCGATATTCACCGATGATGATCTCAATTCCATTTTCAACACACTGCGCACATGGATGGATCGGCATCCCCAAGATGCGTACCTGCCTAGCCACTGATGGGTACCCCTGACTTCTCAATTGAAGCCCCGCGAACCCGATAACGCACTCCAACAGCGACCACCTGTCCACGATTTTATGGCCTTCCTGGATTCGCGATTTTCAAATGGGCAACGGCGTCAAATATTTGTACAGCGTATGGTATTACTACGGAGGAGAGGGGTTTGATCCGTTTTTCAAGGCGCTATATGCATGGGTCAAGCGGAATCCTCAGGACACACAATCATTCATCCATTGTCAGACGTTGGATTCTTACAGACTCCAGGGCGAGTGCGACGAATACCGAGCCCTCTGTGATTTTGAGGCCTTCCTAAAGGGACAGATTGCAAGGGGCACCAATGTCGCAGAACAAGGTCCCAGCCGTCGTGGTGATCCATAACAGATACACCACCCAGACTGACTAGGACAGAATGTTTATGGTGGAGAGGTACGGACAGCTCTTGTGAACCACTATCTAGGCTCTTTACAATTGGACGACCTAAAAGGGCTAATTAGGGATGGGGCGGGCGGCCCTGTATACTCCCCGGGGCCAGAAAGTCATCGGCGCGGTCTCATTTTCGTTTTCGGATAGAATGTACATGTGTAAGAATCCAATTTGAGAGTATGTTGGGAATTCGCGCTGCGGAACTTGACCTGTGAGGAAGGAGGGCGTAAGATTGAGACTAATGAAGTGATTAGTTTGTTCCGAACCGTTTTGGCCTTGGTATAAGAAGTCTTCGAGGTCGGAATATCTCACATATCCAGCATGCTAGACGGATATCGTTGGAGAAATCAATATACTGAGACAAAGTATCATACCGCGTGTCCATAGAACCTTGCATTCGCCCCATTAGCGTTTCCCGCGGGGGGTTGCCCGGGGTTGCCAGGCAGTGGTCCATTCGCCGACGTCGGTGGAGCATATGCGGTGTAATTTAATTGCCTCAAGCTCGCCCTGTTAGTGACCTGCACACGGGAATGTTCGTCAATCGCTAGATCGCATCAGCACTATAATCCACACGGGTTGAAATCACAACCGCTCACCATGAAAAGCAAATACGAAAACGTTTCGGTTCCTATCACCCCTCGCGCGCAAATCGAAGTCTACCTCAAACTACCATTGAAGAAATTTGAGTCATAAGCCGAGGACACATGAAATGGCCTACTGCCAGATAGAAGCCAGCGCCAGGATCCCCAGCCGGTCTAAGCGACGTGGGTTTGTAGTTGTAACCAAATAGATCCCTCGCCGGCGGTGGGTTCGGCCTGAGAAATAAATGCGTCCCAGTGTTTTGCTGCCCGGTAGCTGCTGTCATAGCGCCTAACCAGTACCAAGGAACGTTCCTTGGGAGCTCTGTGCGATCAATACTATTGAGATTGATACCAGCAAGTTGAGTGGCGAGTATTAGAGCTGCTTCAATCGAGAATGGACCGGCAGCGCCCCGCTGGTAATACCTAGAGACCATGAGTCAGATCCAGGAATCCTGTTGGAAAGCCCTAGTAAAGCCCACCCAATATTAGGCCCAGCCCAAGCAACTTGGATATTCTGAAAAGGGGTGGCAATAGGTGTCGCTGTGGCGCCACGCCCGACCCAATTTGTGCGCCTCGCGGCAATTTGGTCCTCATTGGCCCTTAGTAGATTCCTTATCGTAACGGGGAACAACGCATTTGATAACGAGCCCGCGGCAGCCCCTTGGACGGCAAGGAAATCCCTGACTGGGGTGTGTGCCAACTGACCAAAACTCGATTTACTCAGAACACCTTGGAATGCATTAAGGGCGCGCCAGGCCTCTTGGGGCATTCACCCCGAGTTAAGGGTATCTCCTACTGGCTCAGCTCCGTCCGGGGTTAACCTGGCTCGGCCAATTGGTCTAATGAGCTCTACGCTGAAATTTATACCCGATTAGCCAACGTAATAAACCAATGACGTACCTCGGTAGGTCGTTGCCATGAGCTCTCTTTCGATCCAAAGATCCGCCAGGTAGAGGTGATTGAGGAATCGCGATATATCAAGGAACTAAGATGGGCAGGACTAAGAGAGAACTAATAATGACAGCACAGGCGAGCACTCACGTCGGCGTTCGCCTGGAATGGGTAAGCCCCAGAGCTATTATTAGTATATTAGATTGGCTGTGTAACGTCGAATAACGCCGAGATCGCGTACGGAACAGCTAAAAGTGCGGCAGCGCCATTCCCACCAGCCGCATGAATATCCAGGTTGCCAATAAGCTCCGCCACATCATGGGGCGTCGCATCGATGACAGCCTGGGTGTCCTCAGCGATGGTTGACTCGGATGAGACTAATTCTTGTTCGATTGTTTCAGACATCGGCCTAGATCTAATGCACATCAGATAACGATCTTCGAGCGTGGTAGACTGCTATATTAAATACATGATGCACGTCAAACAGTGCTAGGAGGCTATCAGCATATGGGCAAGGTAGGTAAGTATGGAGCATACCCAGTCCTCGAGTGTGGTCGACAACTAAAAGCGCGAAGTAAAGAATGGAGGTTTATATAGTGGGTCACATCGAATTCTAATCTGCTCTGTATCGCCCAACACGCCCCCACTAAGGCCATCGATTAGCAACGCGGCCTGACTCCTGGGTAAAAATGTGAAAAGAAGTGAAAGAGAGTGGAAGGTAGCCTGCCGTTTTTGGATATCTTTCCCATCACCCAATAAGTCCAATCACCCTAAACTCAACATTGTGGGGCGACAAAGATGGAAAGTACGCGGTGCTGTATAGTCTAGATTCGTAGACTGTGTTCCTGTTACGATTGAACTACGTGAAATATGTGGCCCCCTGAAGTGACCGTGGTAGATCACCTTTTTGGAACTCTCCTCCAATCATAAGGAGCCGGATTCTGTGATGGAACGCTTTGGATAGCCCGCAGCCGGAAGGCAACCATCGAGCCACGATAGCACTATTGGGGGGGGGGGGGGGTTATTGCGGGTTTTGAAAGAGGTCGAGAGAGCCCCAGCCAGAGTAAAGCGAGATGCAGCTGAGTTTACGCTCACTTGATTACCAGATAGCAAATTTCAAATTTCAGTGTTTGGAAACCGACATTAAACAGTATCTCTGGTTGCAAGTCGACTAATGTAATCACATTCTGAACATCAATCTCCCCCCGTCCAGCTGTGTACATCAACCGTCAACGTCGCCCAAACGGACGAAGATACAGAATAAACGCTCACACTGCGGGTCCCGGAATTGTGTATGGGGTTTTAGGACCACCTGCGCATAGCAAATTCAGAGCACACTGAGGAATATAAAGATAGAAACAAACTGTTATACAAATCGTACACAATTCCTATCACAACGTGAGACTGGGCATGAGTGGAAATAATAGTGGCACCATACCAGGCGTGGTTGCGTTGTATGCGCCGGGGAACGAGACGAACGAAGTTGGAAACGCGGTACCAGAGCCTGTCACCTCTGCTTGGATGCATGCGGGGTAGACTTGGGCGCCAGGGTAACCTGAGGCCTGTGGACGAAAACGGGTTAGCATTGTGTCGGCCGTGGATATGGAACGGCTACTTTGTTCCACAGCGAGAGTGGGGCATTAATTAGGTCTGCTTGATATCCGTATGGTAATATGGCCCCGTACCTGTATGGAGCGCAATGCTACGGAGCAAAGTAAGGTTTATGCCCATCAACGAATAATGAAAACTTACATCTCGTGTCTAATAACATATTGCCCCGCTATCAGCTTCGGGGGATGGTGAATGTGTAGATATTATTCGACGCGGATAGCAAGTCCGTAGAAGCCCACTTTCCATCAGGCGTCTTTCCGGCTTCAGCGACCTTGAACCAGACGGCGCTAGCCATGCATGAATCCCAAGCTTCTCTTAGAGACTGAGGATAATTCTCACCTAGTTCCGGGGCTCCATTTCGTGATATCACTCGGCGCGCGTGCCATATAAGTAATCATAGGGCCCTACGGGCGGAATTAGTGATAGATCGAGGATGCGGAGAACTT
>JADNYI010000457.1:0-25888 GCA_015501065.1 Infundibulicybe gibba | reverse complement strand
GCTTGCTTTGCGACTGGGCGTTGATGAGCTCCTTCAAGATCAGTAGGGCCTTGTGCCGCTGGTCGTCGACGAGACTCCAAGACGTCCTGTAGCCCACCAACCTCACCAGTCAAAACAGCCACAGCAGAGTCGGCAAGCTTGTCTGGTTTGTCAAAGACGTTGGGTGTGACCTGGTTAATGTTTGTTATTTGATCGCGGAAGAGAGGATTGAGCAGGGTGATGTCTTTGAAGACGGAGACGATTGGGACATGAGTGCCCGGATGCACTGGTTTGTCCTTGTTGTAAGGCCGCTTGACGAGGTTCTCGATGTTGATGATGGAGGTGTCGTGCTTCAAGTTGTGTAAAAAGGAAGTTCGCACAGGGCCTTGAACAGTATTAGCGAATGAAGACATAAGTTGTAAGACCATAATCACCTGTCGTTTGCGGGTCAGACGATGGAAGCAAAGGTGACGGCGGGGGTGTCGCCGTTTGGGGATCCTCTTCCTACACCCCCGCCAAACCACTGACCAAATCCGTTATTGATTTGACGGTGCAGGTACAGGAAGACCGTAAGACCTTCCTCCTTGTCGTCATCTCGTCCTGTTGTAGTAAACATACTGGTTATTTGGGCGAAAACACTGACCAGGTGTACCCAGTTGATGTCCGTAGTCACGTCGCTGCCCTTGTTCTCGTCCTTGAGAAGAAATGCGCCGAGGTAAGGCGGATGACGCTTCATCATCTCCTGGGCGGTGGCGACAACCTCGGGGTTTCAAAGGACGACGGCTTGGTAGAATCCCGGAATAGTGGGCAACAAGCGATGGGGAGAGCCAGGACCAGCGGGTGTGCACCGATGAGTGTATCGGGGGTGACCTACCTTCATGGTGGCGGAGGTAAGCAAATACGAGGCAAAGAAAAGAACTTACCATACCCCATCGGCATTGTGGTGCAGAAATATATTTTACCGGCTCTCGTCGCAAAAATCTGGCAAATAATGAGATTATAACGAGGTAAGACAGCAGCGCGAAGTGGATGGGGGTGGAACAGTAAAGGCCATGCCGGAATTGCCCCCGTGGCCAAACCTTAGATGGGGGGGCACGAGCACAGAGCTGCAATCCCCCCAAGAAGAGGCGCTAGGGAGCCACATTTTAAGCGGGAGGGCGCTGGCACAGAGCCGCGATCCTCCCAGGGCGTGGCTGTAGTGAGAAAAGAAAAACAACACTGCAACATGTCACATCATGACGAGGTTGCTTTGTCGTATGTGGTGACATGTCCACTGTCACAGGAGCCGGTGATGGACAAATTGGTTGCATGCGAACACACAGGGGTTGGGTGCGCACTCCTTATGTATATTTGATGCGGGTCTATCGGCCGATTTCTGAGGGCTACATGCTGAATATAACACCGCAAAAGACAACAAAATTCAACCCCGGGAAATTTTGGGCGGAATCCCACGAATTCATCAGATTACCCATCAAACTTCCCCACCCGGAAACTTTACTGTATTCCCCCATTCCTCCGGCAATATGCAAGGGATACGCTTTAAAATGCACCCAGAATATTCGGGCACTTCTCTTGGGCGGGTTACATACATATTGGAATTCAAAATTTCCACCCATCGCTTACATAGAAGTACACAAACAGCCGATGGCAAATAGCATCATACAAGAGGTATAAATGCCTTTATTGCATCCCGAGCCTGCGGAATAGGGCCATCGAAACGGTGCCAAACTCCCCAGCCCTGCTATCCCCCGCACTCCCACCAGCCCCCCCTTACCCTTGGGCTTGGGGACCGACCCAACCGACTCCAGCACGCCCTCAACGCTCAGCCCCAACACCAAACATAATCTCGTCTCCGCCCTCGGTGGGACACGCAAAAGGCCGATATCGCCCTGCGCTCTGAGACCAGCATCCTCAAACGTGCCCTCGAGAAGAGCGCTACCGCCGAGCACCGCATCAAGGAGAAGATGCTTACACTTCAAGAGACCACCAAGCGTGCTCACTCTCTATACGTGAGAAAGAGGAGATGGTCACGGAAGTGGAGGAGGAGACCAGCCATTGGCAGGGAGAGGGCGGAGCGGGAGGAGGCCTATGCCCAGGCGAAGGAAGAAGCTGATCAGCCCAGGGAGATCAAGAGCGAGATTGAGTGCTGAAGGCTGATCCCTTCGCCTACCCACCCCGTGCTATGCCTTGGTGTGGGAGAGTACCACAGGCTCCTCAAGAACCGAGGGAGAACGGGGGCAGTCGACGATCCACAGAAAAGATGTCCGTATTGGTGAATTGGGCGCAATGACATACCACACGATATGAGGCCTGAGGGCCTGTGAATGTATTTCATATGCCTTGTAGCGTAGAATGAGCTTGATGGATGATTTGGGTAGCATACGGGGCCGCTTGTTGGGGTCGAAACCTCTGGGGAAAAACTTGGTGATTACGGGGATGGAGTTCGAAGATGCACCGGCCGTCTGTTTGAAAGATGCAAACAAAGTCATGCCGCACGCGTTCTCTTGCGCCGACTGGTCCAAGACGACGGAATAGGTAAGTAATGATATGGAAAAGGATAGAAGCGGACCGACGATCTTTGCATCGCGTAAGTCCGAAGCGATGGGAATGGCTCGGGGAACATTGGCCCAAGACAACGTAGACGTTTGGCCCTGCCGTCTACCGCGTTGGAACGTAGTCCTATGCAAAACAAGAGATTAGAGCACAAAGTGGGTAATGATATACTGATAGTACCATTAGAAGCCCAAGAAAGGAATATCCGTCACGACACGTCACGTAGACGAGGAAAGCGTTGGACACGAGCCGAAGCAAGCAAGTTGGTGGATCGTGGAGTGTACGTGAAGCGGGGGATAAGACCTATATGCACGTGTGGCCCAAGCCACATGGCCACATCGACCCAGTACGCCACCACCCAGCGGCCCTCTCCTATCCGGCGGCCTACACACCAGACCCGCTCGAGCACGGACCACGGTATCAGTATACCCCCAGCCTGCAGTCCTGAATCTCGGAGGCCTAATATGCCCAACCGTACGAGTGCGGGAGTTAGGCGGCGAATGCTGGTGCTGTAATCCCTAATCGCGTGCATTTTTAAGAGGATTGTGGTGCGCTATATACATCTAAAATGTGAGTGGAATGAATTTGAGGGTTGGGTTGAGTGACACACAAAATTTCGAATAAGCACTGCCCATCGTCCCGCAGGGGCCCCCTCCCCCAGTAACCATTGCCACTCTCCCGTTGCCTGCCCCATCAATCTCATTACTACAATCTCGGAAATGGTGCGCCAAAGAATTGCCCGGATGAGAAGAGTGCGAAACAAGAATGAGTAGGTAGGACAGTTAGAAATGGGCAGGCGATGAATAGGGAAATATTCCAAGCTCTCCCACATCGGCGAGGTATGGATTCAAAGTGAATATAGGAACGTACAGCAGCTTTGCCCGTCCGCAAGGGAGTGGAGAAAGCGGGCCCTATAATTCCAGATATTGGTATTTACCACTGCGCATTGGAGCCAGAGTTGTCAATAACAAAAAACTAGTGAAGAGATAAAAGAGACTGACGTTGTTTCGCGGGGCCAGGTGAAGCGGTTCGCGGCGATGTGCACGACAGACCGATAATAGAGTCAACACCGACGAATGGGATAGTAATACGGAAAACTCGAGATCATAGCAGTACGATAACGTTGCAAGTGGCCTTGCATTGTGTAAGTCCAAGAATACAACAACTGAAAGGGCATACCGGTTTAGCACTTAGCTTTCATCTGAGCATACCAAGTCTAAAAATATTTTTTGGGCTCGGCTCGTTTGATCTTACAATTTGCCTTGACAACATTCAAGTTGCGGCAACACTGCAGGTCAGGGCAGTGTCCAGCACAAAATAGCAACCATCATTGGCAAATTCAACACCCACTAATGCCTGCCTCAAGAAGTGGCAAACGCCGTGGCCAGTCAAACCCTGATGTTACAAGAAGGAAAAAAGAAGCATGGGTGGCAAGTGGTGGACCTCAGAGGGCTAAGGAAAGACTCAAAAAAATAACCAGTATGTGATCCAACATGAGTCTTGGTGTCCCGCTAATGTTCTCTCTTAAATTTACATAGCAAGGGATGAACCTACATCCTACCCTGGGGATCTTATTGGGGTTCGCTCTGGTATCAAGGTAAGGAAAATTATAGCAGCAAACTACCCAGGGGTGAATGCTGCAACACTTCCCAATGTCACTCCCACTGGTCGATACTTTGTCCCCCTTCCTGCAGGAATGGCTCCCTGTCCTGGTCACCCGCCTTATTTGGCAATGCGGTTTGACTGTATTGTCAATGAAGCCACACAGCGACGTCTTTTAAACGCCTGGACGCATCTCAACACAACACCAGTGGTTTTTCCTAAACCTAATGCTCGACATGGAAACCGATCGGGAACCCCAGCTTTACATTTGGGGGTATGGGAGACATACCAATCAACACCTTTTGTCACCCTTGATACACGCCAAAAAGATGCAAGTGCTGCTACTGCTATTGATGCCCTCCTTTCCATTGTTGGAGAGGACATTGCTCCCCGGTTGATGAGGCTACTGAAGGTGGAATGTCCTGTGCAATATGAACGCCAACTTCTGTGAGTGTGCCCCCTTTCTGTCCACATGATTCTAAAGCTCCAACCAGGGCCTATGATCGAGTCAAGTCACTCCTCCAATCAGAATTTGAATGCCGCCCTGCTCTTGACTTTCAGGGTGCATTTTTTGCTGTTGCCGTGAAGGAGGGGTCAAGTGAAATCATCCATTTAGATTTCCATGATTTTAAACATTCCATTACATGGATTGTACCTCTTGGGGATTGGGAGGGTGGGGAATTTTGCATTCCCCAGTTGGGGATCAAGATTCCTGTCCATGCTGGGCAGGTTCTTGGTGCCATGACTGGAGTATTTGCTCATTGCAGTGCCCCTGTCACTCAAGGGTATAGAGTCATTTTAACTCTCTTTAGTGAAAACTGTTTGGTAAAGCATGGCACAGCTTAGATTACCTACTTCAACTTCCCCACATAGTTCATCGGGAAAAACTTAAATTTCATCTATAATCAATCATAAAATCGACTGCCCCAGCCTTTCCGTCATGACCACTAAAATTTGATAAATTTGACAATTTTTTCAGCTTACAGGGAATTATACATAATTTTTGATACATTAGTTGTATATTACTGCCAGCTAATACTAAGATTTACATGCGCGACACATACGGACGGGTGGAGGATGCAGCACGGGCACAGCCGTCTTGGACTCCCTAGCGCACAGCAGGTCCTGCACTGTTCCGTGGCCTAGATTAGGTGCTATTTACTCGTGCGCGCTGGGTGGTGCGCTCGGAGCCAGAGCCGCGCGTTGGTTACCATATTCTGGCCCCCAGTCTGCCTCGCGCTCTGCACTCCCCTTTGGTAAGCGGTGGCGCTCCATTCGTGAGGCAGCTCCTGGCCATTTGCTTACACTCGCAAAGAGGCGTCTAGTCCGGGCAGATGCGCGAGCGGGTCCCCTGTTGGTTCGCTCATCCGTTCACAAAGGGGCGGCCTGGTGGTCGTTAGCTCCAGTTATTCACGAACAAGGGCCCTGGCGGTTATGCGAGCGGGCAGATTGGTGAAAGGGAGACGGAAGTGCGTGCGGTAGTGCGGTGCCGCATAGGAGCGGGGCGTGTGGTTGGGCCTTCACTCCGGGGGTTGGATGGGTTTGAATCGTTGAGGGGGCCACGCGGGGCAATCTGGAGGCGTAGAGGTGAGGCTCGGGGGTGCCTATTGTTCGCGCGTCTGTCACTCCTGCTGAAGAGGAGATGGGCGAACTGGTGCAGGGAGGGCAGAGTCCGACGGCGTAGTAAGCTCCGTATTGTGGCCTAGCAGGTGTGGGCGATATGCCCTGTAAGCGTTTGGAGTAGCCGGTGTGCGAGCGTTCGCCATATCGTCTCCCGCCTGTTCCTTATGTGGTCCACCTGTGGTCCTTAGGCGCCACGACGCCGTCGTCTTGCCTGGAGGCTGGCAGGGATAGCGATGGAGGGCGGTTGGGTATGCTAGGAGCAGCCCCGGGATAGTGGCTGGGGTTAGATGAAGCACATGGAGCGCTCGTCGATGTAATGCGGCGGGCAAAGGTCAGCCGCGTGTGGGGGTAGGATACGATGTACATATCTGAATATATAGGCATGCGAACGCTGCATCCCATGCGAGCGCAAGCGAGAGGCAGTCTAGCAGGAGGGGGCGAGAGCGTATGATTTCCACGCGTGGCTGGGTGAGGTGGGGGAACCTGCGTGGGGGTGAGAGAGTTACCGATTATCGCGTCGCGCACCACCGGTTAGTGAGGGATGGCAGAGAAGTTAGGAAGCGGGCCGAGGGAGAGCGCGTTTATCCAATTTGCGCTGATCCTTGATTCCGGGGGTTGAGGTGGGGCGGGCGGCGTCGCCATTTGAGGATGGTCTCGCAGTGCCTGAAGCCTAGTTATACAGGTATACCACTGATATTGGCATAATACAACAAATAATGCAAGGCTCGGACAGGCATACGTACGACAGTGCGCGATGAGGTAGCATAGAGGGATATCACGGTTGCGAGCGGCGACGACGCTGAATAGGGCGCGCGACAAGACCCGTGGGCGGCGTGTTGGATCCGGGATGAGGACGCGAGAGAACCAAAGGCGTGTTGGGGGACAGCTGCAAGAGAGACGTCAGCGCCAACGAGCGCGGGAGGATGGACACGTTACTCACCTAGGCGAAATTACGGACGATGTTGCAGGGGAGCGCGACGGAGCCAATGGGCGGGTAACAAGGCCGGTGAGCTACAATGATGCTCGTGGTGTCCAACGTGAGTGCGAAGGTGGTGAGTTGGAGATGGGTGGACTCACATCAGGGGCATGCAATGGGCCAGCCGACGGGTGAATGATAGCGGAGGGGCCGGGTGATGATGCCTGTGGGTGGAGTGCTGGACCTGGGATGTGCTACGACGCGGGACAGTCCACCAAGGGTGTCAAAAAGTGTTAAAAACTCACCTAGGCAGACTGCCACAGCAGTGACGTTGCTAGCGACAGGGGTGTGCTGGAGAATGGTGTAAAAGGGTGTTAGAAACGTTAGAAAAACGGGGGCATGCTTACCAAGGCGGGCAATGACATCAATAACAGAGTGACGGGTAGCATCCGTGGGCAACCTGATGGGCATGGGCGTGACATAGTGGAGACACCATGGCGGCGGAGGAGGCGGCGAGGGCGGATGGGAATGTGACAGTGTGAAGATGCTGCGCTGGCAACAAAAAAAGGGAGAGGCGTTAGAATCCACGAACGTGAAAGAGCAGGGGTCCAACTCACCCACGTAGAATGATGATGGCGAATGACGCAGGCGGAACACTGGGAGGGTGATGACGTGGCGCGACTAGAAGCATGAGCGTCGAGGTAGAAATGATAGGACTCACGCTGGGATGTGATGCGTCATGCTGCAAGAGGCGGGAGGCGACGCGGTCGGGGAACAGTGTCAACAGGCATTGACGACGATGAGGAACGAGCAGAAAGGAAGACACATTGTCAGGGGGGAAAAGTGGAATGATGTCGCTTGTTTGGCATTGAGCTCAACTGAGATTGAAATGACTGGGAAGATTTTCGACTCCAGCTACTTACTAATACTATTTAGCAGTACTCAGCTTGTAAATAGCCATAAAATATCAATGGTGGATATTTCTCAGTATTTGTGAGCTAATTACTGGATTTTATGCGGTTACCCAAGAATTGTCCATCCTCGACGGCTACGTGCTCTTGAGGCCGACTGTCGGAGCTCTAAAGGTTGGGGGGAAGCCGAGCGTTAGCGCTGGCCGGTGCGCGAGGACACGAAAAACACGCCGCTCGGGTGGGCGGGTTTCGGCCTGGCGGATTCGCTCAGCAAATCCGCCAGGCCGAAACCCCCCCACCCGAGCGGCGTGTTTTTTGTTGAGCGTAACGCCCGTGACGCGCCGCATACTCAATTTGGCAGTCAAACACTTGTGCGCGCGCGATCACATCCGCGCGCATATCTTTTCTCTTATTTCATTTTCACTTTATTATCTATGTTTCACATCCATCACACGGCGTTCAACCGCCGACCCCTATTCTACCTCGTATGATAAATATCCTACGTTCGCATTCGCATACCTCAGTTGCTTCACTCTTGTGACGGCGTCTGAGGTATGCACATCTATTACTTCTACCTTACGGACACCTACTTACTTATATCATTAGCATCTGTATTCACATCAGGTTAGCTAATGATCAGTTGCTTCACTCTTGTGACGGCGTCTGAGCATCTGTATTCACATCAGGTTATGGGCCCTGTAGCCTAAAGGAATCAGATACCGTTGCAATATTTTATACGCTCAACTGCTAACTTAACATTCTGAAAATGTCGAACTCGTCTAATTCCAATCCCCCCATCTTCGCCGACCACGACAAATTCGACGGCAAAAATTGGGCCTCGTGGAGCGGAACAGTGCTTATAACTGCCCAACTTCGCAGCGCTCATGGATACCTAGACGGCACGATAAAGAAACCCGACACAACTACTTCCCCACTTCCACCGCCAGACCCCGACACCGCTACCAAAGCCAGCGCTTCGCCCTGGTGGTCTACTACCCCTACTTTGGAGGAGTGGATGGCGCGTAATGTGTGGGTAATGGCCCTACTTATCTACAACATTAAGAATCCCATTGGCATGGGGATTAACATTAAAGGAACGGCCGCGGAAGCTTGGAAGAAACTCAACGACAGGTACCTCGTTACCAGCGATCTTGCCAAAAGCGTAGCTCAACGCGACTTCCGCACGCTGATGTTTCACGACGGCGAGGACCTCCCCACGCACATCGAGAACTTACAAACCAAGTGGGCTGACGCCAACGAGGCCGGAGCGGACATCGATGACGCTGATTTTCGGTCCACTCTCCTATATTCCCTCCCTGCTTCCTGGGACTCAGTCGTCGGCTCCATGCATATTTTCAAGTCGTCAGACGATGTCATCGCCCAGCTTATGTCGCATTGGACGCGGGTGAAACGGGGACAAACTGTGAGCACCGCGGGAACGTCGGTTACAGCCCTCCAAACGGCAGGCCCCAGGAAGCGCGAACAGTTAGTTTGCACAAATCAAAACTGCAAGAGGAGAGGGCATACCATTGAAAAGTGCTATTGGCCCGGTGGAGGAAAGGAAGGCCAGTTCCCCCCGGGTTTCGGCCAGAGGGGAGGAGGAAGGAATGTTTCGGCGCCTACCAACAATACGACTGCACCCGTGGCGATGCCTACGGCCGCGACCGCTGACACCGCGAGTACCACGCCGGACCGGGTTTACGCGTTATACACCTCCCTTGACGAGGAGCCAACGGTCCCAGAGGCGCTGATTGCACCATCCACCGAGCAGAACTTCGCCGAATACACCCCTGTCCCCACCTTCGCAGACTCTGGCGCGAGCGATTACTGTTTCGTGAACCGCGCAGACTTTGAGACCTACACCCCACTCAACCCACCAATCGTTGGCCGAGCGGCGAGCAAGGGGAGCACTTTTGAGATCCTAGGCAGGGGTTCCGTCACCAAAATATTCAAAGTCGGTGCGCAATCAACCCAAGTTACCTTCACAAATGCATGCCACACCCCCGGCCTCATCTCCAACCTCCTATCCATCGCAAAATTCGACACCGCGGGCTACCAAGTCGTTTTCGGCGGGGGAGAGGCCAAGTTCTATGACGGGCATAATAATCTGATACTCACCGGCAGGGGAAGTAACGGCATGTATCGCGTGGACTGCCTTGATCCACCGATGGCTCTCTCTGCTCGATCTCACGAAAAGCCGGCCCCGTTGGAAACCTGGCACCGACGCTTTGGTCATGCAGGTATTGGCGCAATTCGCAACATGAAGCGGAAGGGCCTAGTCGATGGTCTCCAGATCACGGACGACTCCGCACCGGAGGGCTTATGCGAGGACTGCATTTATGGTAAACATACTACCAGGCCATATGATGAGGAAGTCACTCACGAGATTTCCGTCTTGGAACGGGTTCACATAGACCTCTGGGGCCCGGCCCGTGTGAAGTCCAACGGCGGCGCTCTCTACTTGATGTCGATCACGGACGGGGCATCTTCGTTCCGAAAGGTTTACTTTCTTGCCAAAAAGAACGCCGAGTCGACACTGCAGGCCTTCAAAGATTACCACGCCGAGGCCGAACGCCTCACTGGCCAAAAGCTTCGCATAGTGCGCTCCGACGGTGGTAGAGAGTGGTACAACAATGCCTGGACAGAATATTTGAGGAGCTACGGTATTGTGGCAGAGATCACTACCGCCTACGCACATGGCCAGAATGGGGTAGCTGAGCGAGGGATGCGCACGATCTTCGAGGGCGTCCGATGCATGCTTGCGGACTCGGGATTGCCCCCGTCCCTATGGGCTGAGGCAGCCTCAACAGCGGTATATTTACGTAACTTCATACCTTCCTCTCGACACCCGGATGCCGTGCCCGCAGAAGTTTGGTATCGGTGCCGTCAAGACGTCTCTCACATTCGACCCTTCGGCAGCGATGCGTACGCGAAGATCCCGGCGGAGGTCGGGGCCTCGAAATTGGACCCTAGATCTCGCAAGTACAAGCTGATCGGTTTCTACGGACGTGGTGGCTACAAGTTATACGACTCTGCCTCTGGCAAGATTGTGAAGAGCCGGGACGTGATTTTCGAGGAGGGTGTGGGACACCGCACGCGTCCGGTAGTCCCTGGTGACGACTTTGACCTGGACCTGGACCCACCTGCTCAGGAAGCGGCGCCGACGGCCGAGATGAACGCTGCCGATGCTGTCATCAGGGATGCTAGGCCCTGCGCCCCCCGGCCGCGCCCTACTGATCCCCCTTTACACCCTGCGACCGATGCTTCACCCACAACGACGACAGCAGCAGTGCCTGTGGTTCGGCGTACTACCCGCCCGCATGTCCCATCTCGCGCATTACAGGAGGCGAGGGAATTCGAGGCCCGGGAGGCGGCGGCTCTGGAGAACTCTGAGGACTGGGCTACCAATGCCCCGCACGCGCTCGTCACTGGTAACACTGGTGATTTTGATGCCGTGGCGCCCCGGAGTTTCAAGGAGGCCATGAAGCGCCCGGACATTTGGAGGGCCCCTATGGAGGAGGAAATGCGGATGATGAAGGAGAGGGAGGTCTTCAAGCTCGTGCCGCGCCCCGAGGGGGCCAACGTCATTGGTCTACGCTGGGTTTATGATAACAAGTACGATGCCGACGGGAACATCATCAAGCGTAAGGCGCGCTTGGTCGCAAAAGGATACGCGCAGATCCCCGGTGAGGACTACGACGAAACCTACGCATCCGTGGTCCGCCTGGAGTCCATGCGGATGGTTGCTGCGGTCGCCGCGGAGCTCAAGTTGAAGATATGGCAGGTGGACTTCATTGCTGCTTACCTGAACAGTAAGAACAAGTTCACCGTCTACACTGAACAGGCGCCCGGGTTCATCAAGCCAGGGGAGGAGGGCAAGGTGTACCTCACTGATAAGACGGTCTACGGCATGATGAACGGCGGGAGCGACTGGGCTGAGGAGTTGAGCAAGAGCTACGACGGCCTTGGATACTACCAGTCGCGTGCGGACCCGTGTGTCCGCTCACGCGTCGTCGACAACGAGCTCACCATCACTAGCACCTACACGGATGATGTCTTTGGCGCCTCCTCCACTGACGCGGGCGCGACGCTGGCAAAACAAGAGCTGTCCAAGTGCTACGAGGTCAAGGATCTGGGCGAACTCAAATTCATACTTGGTATTCGTATTGATCACGATAAGACCACTGGATCCATATCCCTCTCACAGCGCGCGTACCTTGAGCGCACTCTTGAGCGCTTTGGGATGTCAAACTGTAACCCAAAGTCCACGCCACTCCCAACCGGGTTGACACTCACAGAGGCCGACCAGGCGACTTCAGAAGAGGACGCATGGTTCATGGCGGACAAGCCCTACAGGGAGGCACTGGGATGCATCATGTGGGCGCAGGGTGCGACACGGCCGGACTTGTCATACGCGGTGAACTTGCTCTCACGTCACCAGATCCACCCTGGACCAGCGCACTGGAAGGCTATGCTCCACGTCCTCGGGTACATCAAGGGCACGCTTGACTACAAAATCACGTACACCCCCGGCGCTGGGAATGGCCTGAAGCCTGTTGGGTATGTAGACGCAGACTACGCCGGCGATAGCGACACCAGGCGCTCGACTTCGGGCTATATCTTCACGATGTGCGGGGGCCCGGTCTCATGGGCATCGAAGCGCCAGAAAACAGTCGCGTTGTCCACAACCGAAGCTGAGTACATGGGTCTGACGCGGGCAGCCCAGCAAGCACTCTGGATGCACTCGTTCATGGGCGAGATCGGTTTACCCCAGGCTTCCCCCGCTCGGCTCCGCGGAGACAACACCGCAGCCATCGCCCTTACGCTGAACACCAAGGGGCATGCACGCGCGAAACACATAGACATACGTTATCATTATATTCGAGACCATGTGAAGAACGGCAACATATCCCTGGACTACGTGCCCTCGGCCGACAACCTTGCGGACATCCTCACCAAGCCGTTACCACGTGTTGCTCACCAGCATCTTTGCCGCACCCTAGGCCTTCTCGTCGGCGAGCACACGGGGTTAGGGGAGTGTTGAGCGTAACGCCCGTGACGCGCCGCATACTCAATTTGGCAGTCAAACACTTGTGCGCGCGCGATCACATCCGCGCGCATATCTTTTCTCTTATTTCATTTTCACTTTATTATCTATGTTTCACATCCATCACACGGCGTTCAACCGCCGACCCCTATTCTACCTCGTATGATAAATATCCTACGTTCGCATTCGCATACCTCAGTTGCTTCACTCTTGTGACGGCGTCTGAGGTATGCACATCTATTACTTCTACCTTACGGACACCTACTTACTTATATCATTAGCATCTGTATTCACATCAGGTTAGCTAATGATCAGTTGCTTCACTCTTGTGACGGCGTCTGAGCATCTGTATTCACATCATTTTTCGCAGTGTTGGCAATGCCAGTGTTTTGCCAGTGTTTTGCCACAAAAGCCATGTTTCGTGGCTTGCCACTGGCCTCGTGACTTGTGAGATTCTCACGGACAGTGCATCCCAATCAGTAAGATAATCTGAGAGATAGGCCGTCCCAATCAATAAGATAATCTGAGAGATAGGCCGACTGCACAACAATGATAAAACGTAATAATAATATGAGCCAAGACAAGCTTTGCAAAATACTTTTGGTTTCGACGGATTTTTTTGAGCCACTACCCGCGAAGGAGTCTAAGCACAAGTCGAATGACATGAAAAAATATCGAATTAGAAAAAGGATTCATTGACCAAAGGATACAACTAGGAGAAAAACTGTTCGGAGAATGCACAAGGGCGGGAGGGTCGGCCAAAAACAGAATACTTGTGTGGGGAAAAGCGAGAAATTCGGTGATAGACTGGGGGTGGTACTGTAATCATGGGGGAAAAAGAGAAGCGCATTCCGCTCGGTTGGACGCTGGTGCCGTGCCAGCTCACCTGGCCGAAATTTACTAAATTGGGCGCTGACAAATCTTATATAAGGTTGGCGCTTTTATGGGCGCCTTCCATGTACACGAAATGTGGGGTGTGGGAAACCCGTGTCAAGCCATGAAACGTGACTTGTGATTATGGCCGGGCCACATGTCATTGCCAACACTGATTCGCTCCGAGTGGTTGAAGGCAAGCAATGCTGTTGATACCATGTAGCATAGGCACAAGCCCGATGGAAAAAGACTAATAAATTGGAAAACAAATTATTCTTAAGAAAAACAAGGAGAGGAACTGGGAATGGTACCGTAATCGATGGTGGGGAGGAAGAGAGAAAAAGCGAGCCAAACAAGTGCACATGCATCCGCTCGGCTGGACGCTGGTGCCGCGCCGGCTCACCTGACCGGCACCTTAGCTAATGAATAACCTAACCTTGCTTGTCAAGGTCATTCCCCGAACGATAATTGCCCATAAAAGGTCATTCTGTGCCATTCTTTGTCCAAGCCAAACCACCCCAAACTGGTATCAACAGTCCGGACAAGCAAGGTGATTGTCGCCGAAGGCGACCATTCGAGTCAATAAATTCCAACTATTTGGCAGATTCAGGTTTTTCTGATGCATTAAAACACTCACGCAGCGGCCTAGAAAACGCAATATTAATCCTCTTCATTGGCGGCTAGGCCCCGTTTTTCATCACGGCCAACTTCCATAAATTCATATTTCCCAACCGCACTGCTCCTCAACTTACACTGGTTCTCTTATCATCAAAAACACCGGTTTGGACTTTCGTTACGTGAAACCCCACTGTTTGGCACACAAGGATGCATATGGCATGGTATGTTTGTAATTGCCAGGAAGAGCGGCTTGCGCGTCGCTTTGAAACCATTGTGCTTGATGATCACCCATTATCCCTTTGGGTTTATGCTTCTCGTTTTTCACCCGGATCATCTCCCAAAACTCCAGCATGTCGGGCCTCTCAGTCCATATCAAGATAGCAGATAAAAGATGAAAGATTACAAGTCTCGTACAAGATGCACAGTACGTCGTCACGCACCCGCTTTCCAACGGACTCCCCTTCTGTAGGTCGATGACCGTCTCTGATCCCCTGAAGTCCCATGTCTCGCTTCCACCCTACACCCCGTGCCCGGCATATTGCCTGCGGCTCCACCGTTCCACTGGGGTGAGTTATGCTCCTGTTCCTTCCTAGTGCCTCCCCTCTCATCGCACTACCCTTGAACGTCGTCGCACCCCATCCGGCCCCATCTCGCACTCTCCGCCACCATTGCATACCTGTTGGTTCCCTGACCCCATCGCTTGCATCGCAGCCGGCAAGCCTGGGGGTATCATGCATACCCAGCCATCAACGGCGTGACGGTAAATAATTGGTGTAATTATTGCCCACAATCCTCGCCGTTATGCCGCCGACTGATTATCCCCTGTAGTGCCCGCCCGTCAGATATGCCAGACATCATGCGAGCGCATACCCACCATTGACTCCTCCCTGACATCATCAAAAATATCATCACAATTGAACTTTCCCACATCTCCAAATCCTTCAATTCCGTACTTGCTCGTACGCCCCGCCCCCTGCAAATGATCTGCAACCATGAATCGACCTCGCCCCACACCACTGGTGCATCGACACCCAGCCTGCCCGCCAATACACCCGTCATCCACACTCTTGTTTTGCAAAATGTGTGCCAGAACAGTTCACCCTCATTCCACGCCCACGGTAGGGAGCCTGGGGGTTGACTCTAACTCATCCGAATCGGCTGCCACCAGCCTCCCATGAAGAGAAGACATCATACAAACAGGAGCATCCGACCATTATTATTGGCAAGTGCTTATCTCTTGCAGTCGAGAGAAGCGCTCATCCCCACCAATGTCACCAATCGCAAGCGGGAGTCAAGCGTGCTCGATCTCATCAACATCACCAATGGTACTCGCCTGTTGTCACCGGCTTACAGCCACCGCCCACTACCACTACCACGCAGGCTTGATATCTAGGCCTGGCTCTTGTTGATGCCACCACCACCACCACCACCACGCTCACTTGTTTTCACCACCAACAATGTCGCTACTGTTAATATCTCCATGCCCACCAAACCCTAAGTGATTCATTCTCCCCATCGCCGCTCCTCGCAACCAAAAGAGCTTGGTTCATATTGCCACCCTGCCCTCATGTACATCGACATCACCTGCCTTTTGCAAACGAGCGGATTAATTCGCGGACCTACCATTGCTACCACATCCTCTTGGAAGCATCCATCGACACTTCTACGTCACCGCCGCCCATCCGCTCACGAACGGGAGAACGACTTATCGATGCCGCCGCTACCCCTACCCTCTTGCAAACGAGAGGGCCAATCCGTTATCAGCTATTCATTGGATACAACAGACGATGAACGCGTCATGAAAACTCCGATCTCGTCAATTCCACAGCATGTTGACGCGTATCCTCGGACTTTCACGCCAACATCTGTATCCTGGTACATATATACATCTTTTGTACCGGTGTAAATATGAGTGGTGCGTTTCAATGACAATTGTAGCAGTGGATCTAGGTACGCTCGAAGATGAACACGCTACGTCACCTAATCGCCCAAGAATTCCGACCAGTTCCCCCCTTGGCTGGCGGACCCGTTAGCCATTGTCTTTTTCACAGATGGCTCTGTGCCGGACGACCCTAGGCTGCAAGCAGGGTGCGCGTTTGAGGCTCGCTACCCCGGTGCTCGCATCTTCAGCTCCACTCACAGCGCAGGACACGTAGTCTCCAACGACGTGGAGATGATTGGCCTCTCGTCAGCCATCCATTGGGCATTGGAGCTCAACGCCACGGTTCATGTATTTTCAGATTCGGAATTCGCTCTCAATGCGATTCTCGACACCACATTGCATTCTCAACAGAAGCCCAGCATCTGGACGTGCCGGCTTCTCAGGTGATGGCTCGTAGATGATCCCGCAAGGATCCTCCACCTTCACTGGTGTCCCGGGCACTCCGACATTCCCCAGAATGAATCGGTAGACGCTCCTGCTAAGTCAGCATGCATTCCACACGGCCGTGACGACCGCAGTCGACAAGACTTCTCCCTAACCTATTGCAGGAAGAAGTCCTCCGACATGAGACGGCGCTGGCGCGAGTTTGTTGCGTCTCCTTCCGCTCTTGGGCGTCAGTTTTTCTCCACAGATCGAAGTCCTTCCCCTCTCACACATCGGGGGGGGGGGGGATATGCTTTGTCCAACACGGGCCTAAATAATAATTTGCGTGCGCGCACCGCGTGAGCTATCGCTAATCACGCTCCCACTGGAGAATGCCGCGAGAGGTTCTTCCCTAACGAACTTACCCACTGCTGGAGATGCAATGTCTCCCACACACGACATCACATTCCGTTCGGGTGCCCGTTATATAAATGCAACACCCGCAAGATTTCCACCATACGTCAACTCGCTCATTCCCCTCATGGGTTTGACTGACTCATTAGCTTCTTAACCGAGAACACGAAGGCGTTCTCATTTGATCACGCCCCTTCAGACCCCCCCCCCCCCCCCCCCGACCCCGGAGGACGATTTCCTCGCCCCCGGAGACCCTCTACATCCCGACATCGGCGACGGCCGGGTGCAATCCAGCTCTTACTCTCGTATGTAGTTGCAATTGGACCAATAGTTTTTCACCATTGCGGCTGAGTTGTATGAGACACAATGGTTTGCACATCTTGCATCTGAATTATAATGAATTACTATAACGCAATTGTGATATTTACATAAACTACAAGGTCTGGCACTGTCTGGAATCGCTCGTGACCGGTCATAATTTTGCGGCCAATTTGCTGATGAAGATGCTCGACAATATTCACTGTACATTCCAGCCTCGTCAGGCCCCTTGTGTGACTGAATGACAGTAGAACAAGCGGAGCATCAGCTTGAGCTAGTGCGCAAAGACAAAGGACACGCCGCTCGGGCGAGTGGGCCTCGTCTTGGCTAGCTTATTCCACTTGGAATGTTCAGGGAATTTAGTGATAAATAATTTAACTAGAGCCAACATTAGTGCACTTGGAGTCGAAAATCCTCCAAGTCGTTTCGATCCCAGTCGAGCTCAATGCCAAACAACCAACATCGTTCCACTTTTTTTCTTTTGACGACACATCTTCCCTTCTTCCTCATCGTCGCCAATATCTATCTGTTGACGCTGTTTCCTCACCGCGTCACGTCCCGCCTCCTGCAGCCGGACGCGCTGTGTCTTAGCGTGAAGTCCTGCTTTTTCTCTCTCATTTGTAAGTTCCAACGCCCCCGTTTTCATTACCAGTACAACGTCACGCATCCCTCCAGCGCTATTGCACCTCCTGTCGTACCGGCACATTCACACGAAGCACCCTCAATGTCGCACCACCATCCAGCTCTATTTCGTTCCCTCCATCACCATTCGCCCGTCGGTTGGCCCCATCGCATGCCCCTAACTCCCCCGAGTGATGTGAGTCCATCCATTTCCAACTCACTTCCTTCACACTCACGCTGGACACCAGGAACATAGTTATAACTTACCGGTCTCGTCGCTCACATCCATCAGCTCCGTTGCGCTCTCCCGCAACATCGCCCATAGTTTCACCTAGGTGAGTAACACGTCCGGCCTCTCGCGCTCGTTGGCACTGACGCCTCTCTTGCAGCCGTCCCCTAACGCACCATGTCCCCGTCCCGGATCCGGCGTGCCGCCCGCGAGTATTGTCGCGTGCCTATCCAATCTTGTCGCCGTTGGTGAGTTACACCCCCATTCCTGCTCTTGCGCTCTAATGCCCCCTCCTCTCGAGTCTCTGTTCCCGTCCACGGTGTGGTACCCCCGGGCCTGTCGCGCCTATGTAATGGGTCCAGCGCGCTGTGGGCATTGTCACGCTCCCATCCACCACCTCCCACTCTCCACCCATTGTTATTATGCCCAGTTGTAGTAGCAGCATCAGTAGTTACCTGTATGATTGTAGATGACCAATAATGAATAATAATAAATGATAATTCTTGAATGGATATGCAGGTGATAATGAGACATGCTCTATTGATGAGTATACCGTGGTATAGTGCTGCTAAATACAGGTAAAATATGGATAATAGTCAGATCGGGGTTTCCTGATGCATCCGTCACCATCAAAAAACTCCTGCCACGTGCCTTCTATCGCCGTCAAAATGCTAAGAGTGTTGTGCGCATGAATTTCAAGCTTGAATGTGACTCAGACCTGCCGCGCCTCGCATCCCTCTACCTCAAGTAAATGACACATTGAAATATACCTTTCCGGCATAAAAATACCTGGCTGGCAAAAATCTCTTAATAATCCAAGCTCAGTGATCCAAATCATATGTAAGTATGATGAAGGTAAACATCAAAGTATCCGACTCGGAGTCCTGCAGTACTAGAACTTGGAGGGTGTTCACTGTTAGAGTATCGTCATAATATATATAGGGTTGCTTGATTTGGATTCAAATATCAATGATGGGCAATGCGGCATGGACACCAGCACTATAATTCCCAGGACGCACATCAAACACGTCAGCACTAAAGGCAATCCAATTTTTAATCACATCTCTATCTCCTTGCCACTCCGTCTTGAGGTTCTGCATGAGTTTGGTGTATTCATCGTCCTGATATTCTCCCATTTTTACCCCATCACACGTAGTGTGGAGTATCTATTGGCCAGCATTTGAAGTCAGTTAGGTTATGTTGGTCCTGTTTACACGTACCATTGCACCTGCCTTCGCTGCATCATCGAGAAGTATACCACCTACCGGAGGAGTCTGGCCATAGCGGGGCTGGCCATCGCCAAACAGGAGGCAACGCAAAACCTGCAATAGAACTGTTCTTGCATTGGAAACGATATCCATTTCACGGGTGCCCTTTAATACATGAACAAAAGCAGGATAAGCATTATGATGGTAACAAAGCAATTTGTTGAACATACACCCACAATTGAATTGGTTGGCCCTCTGAGTTTTAGCCCGTTTACTAGATCTTGTCGGCGAATGTTGCACCCAAGGAATATCCGAGTGTTTTGTTTAAGATTCTGAGCCTCCAGGTAGGCCAGGTCATCATGCTCAGTTGTAGGAAACAAGTACGAATTTGCCGTCATCGGTTGCCATAATGGGTTTGGAAGTTCAATCTTGTGCATTGCTTGCCAAATATCAACAACTATCAAGCACGCTGCAACCCGTTCCAAAGGGATGCCTGTGGCATTTGCTAGAGTATGAAGTCCATGGTGATTTGCATAAGCCTCCAGTATTTGGGAGAAGCGGTAATGGCCTGGCGTTAAGTGTTGATTACTACGTTCATGAAACACCTCGAAGAGCACTGGAATCTTGTCCCTTAGAAGGCCTTCAGCCATCTGACGTATTAGCCCAGCGTCTACAGCCAATTTTATGATAGCCTTGGAATGGCCTTTGATACTTCGATTGATATCCGTCCCATTCCAGGCAGTCGCATTGCTATTTTCCTGAGGAGGAAGCGGCCATATATGAGTTCCATATAGATGATTTTCCCACCCAATATCGTGTAGGAGCTCAGAGATGAGTCGTTGTTGGAAGAAAAAAAGTGTTGCCAATGCCCCTGTCACCGGACGGGGAAGCCAGAACATTGTATCAGAAAATGTGACACCACGTTGTTTTGCCTTCGGTTTCCCAATGATAAAACGGCCGTTGACCACCCAGACATTCCGTGTGACTTCGGGGTTGTTGGAAATGTTGTGAACCACAGACCGGAACTGGAAAGCTCTCAGTGGTACCCCACTAGATATTGCCTTGAGAACAGCAAGGAGCCCCCGGACCGCTTGGTCACTCTCAACATACTTGTTTACCGCATCGATGTGATCAATCTGGGCTACGGCACCACCATTTGCAAACAGCCTGTGGCGGCTCTCATTTGGAGATTGCATTGCCGCTTTGAAAGTCCTGAACTTGTCTTCCATCCATTCGGAATTCTGAAGTTGCATATGTGGCGGCATGTCTGTTAGGTCGTCCACGATAGGAAGATTGACCAAATCCGAGATCCTCATATTGGCGGGTAGCTGATTAGAGACAGCGTCCTCAATCTTGGATATAATGGTCTGAATAAACGTGGACCAAGCACTGAAATCAATTTGATGCCAGGTAGCGCCATCTCTGGTGTAAGATGCCAACTGGCCATCCCTGCTGAAATCAAACTGGGTCAAACTACATTCCACAAACGAATGGTCCAAAAGCATGTAGGATGTGTGATGCACCCGGCTATATGGGGTGCTGAGGTGGTCGGGAGAGAGCCTTGTTAGCCAGGTCTGGTTCTCGGTTAGAATGCTATTATTTTAGGCTCTCTAAGCTCAAGTCAGGCGCTGGAAGTGAATTTTACTCACCCTAAGATCAGATTATCGGCGATTGATTCCGAACTATGTGCGTTGCTAGCACTTGGCTGCTCTTCTGGGGACTCTTGTGAAGGTGCTAGCTCCATGACATCTATTCAATGGTTGAGTAATGAGTATTATACTGCTCCGGTATCATGCAAGGGCCAACTCACCACTGTGCTGAAGGTTATTGAGCCTGTTGAGAATAGTTGAGATGCTGGGCACGGTGAGATTGTCAGGTTGAACTCCTGTGGATCCTGGTTCCGAGTCTTCATCATCTGCGGACGGCGAATCCTCAGGACCCTCCAAGTCTTCACTCTCCATGCCCGTTTGTGGTTTCTCGGCAAGTAAATCACCATAGAACGATGGAAGATCCCCCTCCTCCGGCCGTCCCTCAGATTGCAAGTGTTGCACTCTTGCTATGTGTACGGCAATGCAGCGAAAACCACACTTGAATCCAGCCAAACATGACCGGAGGTGCTGTGTTGTTCTGAATTGATTCTTCGAGAGAAACGCCCAAATAAAGATTGTCTGATCGGTGGGGCAGTCTAGATGGCGAGTGCCTAGGCCTTCTGGCCGGAGGAGCGTATCCAGCAGGTGGTGGATCGCCCAGTTGAATTCATTATCGGGAACTTTGCCATTGTATCGGGCGAACATACGATACAATGCTAAAGCAGCTGTGAATTGCCCATTTACACCCCTCAGCTTGAAGGAACCAAATTGCGATGTGTTTCCAATGATGGCCGCATGTAGATATCGGAGCATCATACAAATGACCATCGTAAAAACATTTGAGTATTCTCTGATTTTCCCTTCAGACAACATCCGGAAAGAAATACATGTAGCGCTATAGCGAAAATATGAGTTTCTCCGGCTGTATGGGGTGTGTATCCACACTCACTCGGAAATGATGGCCTCAGCAACGACCTTATGCTTCTCATGTATGAATACCATCGCGGCCTTGATATATTTGATGAGAGCATGCCGGACATGGTGTAAACCCTCCTCTAAGAAGTCAGAAGGAGGAAGGTTGAACTTCCGCCTACAAATGCAGGTTGGTTGGGCTATCAATCGTCGTAGAGCCTCTGCGTGGGGACCAGCCGAGATTTCCTTTTCATAATCGATCCACCCAAGCTTGATAGGCCAATCTTGACCAGTTTCCAACTTTGGGGACCCGGATGACGCAGGAGCACTGGCGGGGGCTTGATATGGGCGTGTTGGTAGTCCTGGCCCCAGCGATTTGGTAATATCCTCTTCCCAGTTATTAGGCAAAACAAAGACATGAGACTCTCCAGGATATATCTGAGCTCTGTATACGGCCCGCGCTTCGCCAAGGTGTATGGTAGCCCAGTCATTGTGTGGACCTTCCCGGCATTCTTGCCGCAAGTGTCTCCGCATATACCGGTGATCGCCTCCAGGACCGCTGTTTTTCGCTTGCCAGAGGTTGCATCTGGGGCAGTGGAAAGATGGAAACACGTATTTATCCTCCACAAAAAAGGGTAGAGGATGATTCAGTTTGTGTGGCAACCCCATTCGTAGGTCTTCAATGGTTTGCGCGGCATCTAAACCACAGCCAAGGGCAACATGTTCTCCCATGCGCTTACTTTCTTTGGTTTTCGTTGAGGAGGCCCACTTGTGGCAACGAGTAATATGCTTGGCCCATGTTGACATGGGGATGAACGAATTATGCTCTGGGCAAAAAATAGCACCTAGCCCAGCCATAAACACCATACCGAAGTATTGTAGTACTTTGCATGTGTGGTCTGTGACTTTATTTTTGGGGGACGGGGTAGCTGTGGAGCAAGAGCATGAACATGTGTATGATTCAAGATCAAGGAATGTGAATGGCGGGTCACCAGCAAAATTGTTCTTCCCAATAACTTTGCTGACTTTGGAAAGTGAGCTCGCAGCGGTGATATTCCGTATTGTACGCGCCTGCGCTACTTTTGAATCATGTCTCCTAGTAGGCTTAGCAGCAATGGCAGTGGCAGCCCATTTCCGCTCATCATCCGTGCTGCTATCATCACTGTCTTCTGTTCCAGATTCGTCTGAAGAGTATTTGACACTTTGTCTGCCACAACAAGAATCTGTATCTGTAGAATCTTCTTCATAATTTATTGCCAGGGACCTTGCGATCCTCCCGGGTTGTGTTCTTGATGATGCCATTCTCGAAGACTAGTTTAGTAGTGGACCTGGCCGGGGGGGGGGGTGGAAACGGTACGAATGTGAAGAGATATACTGAGTGTGAAAACCAAGCGGAAACTCAACAGGCAAAACCAAATCCTGTGCAAGGAGCACTCGGGTATGTAAATGAGATGAGGCTTTCGCAGATTTGTGCCAAAAATTTTCACAAAATTTGGGCGGTTCTTGTCTGATTCAAGGTCTTTGTAGTAACCTCTTGTTTTTTGCATTAAACCCCAAATCTATTCCCGCATTTGCCTCTTGCACCATATATGTTTCATCAAGCTGTGGTCTAAGCGTCGCACTATCTTTACGTAATACCTGCGTTGTGCGCTGTGAGTCCGATAGTGTGCCCAATAGCATCTGCCTCTAGCAAATATTTCCCCTCCATCTGCTCAACCTCACCTTCCCATCGTCCAGGTTCTTCCTTCCACAGCCCAGCCTCTTCTTTCCAACGACCCGCAACACCATCCTTCTCGCCATCTCTATCCAGTCCACTCCCTCTCCCATTCTCGCCCAAAGAGCGCCAAACTACGACGTGCCAGAACCCACTGATGTGGGTGCAGTAGACAGGGACACGGACCGCGGTGTATCTCTGCTGGCGCTCCTGGTAGTTAATGATCTGACAGTTGGACTCCCATTGACACTAGTACTCTTGCTCCCACGATGACCCCTGGTGCTAATGCTCTCGCTCCCTCGCCTGCCCCCAATGCCTGTCCGCCCGCTAATGCTCATCCCTCCGCCAATACTTTCACTCCCCCGCTGTGCTCCAAATCCAAATCCGAGCCGTCCACTAGCATTTGGGCTCCCATTAGTAGATCCATTGACGTGGATGGGCGCAGGCGGGGCGAGGCGCGTCACTGCGCTGGTATGCGAATGGCTACCATCATCCCCAGCTGCGGAATCCGTAGCCGGACGTCCCATTTCTGAATCGCCGTCACTTTCATGCCCAGGATTGAAAGCGAGTAACCCCGCTGCGCGGAATGCTTTGGCGGTGAGAGGCCAAATTCTGTCCGTCTTTACACCACCTATGCAACATTCATGGGTTGAAGGGCCGTCGTCGTCCATGGTATGTGAGTAGCTGCGCTCGCTGCCGCCCACGGAGGGGCTGTAGGCGGATTAACTCCCCGGCGACCTGCCATTGTACGTGCGTGCGGAGAGGCTGCTCTCCGGGCGTACATCATGGAGATAAGGACGGCCTAAGCGCTCTTGAAAACTCATACTACGTTTACGCGCCCGAATGCGGGCAACGGAAGGCGAGAGGGCTGCCGGGCTTGTGGAGGAGGTGGAGGGATTCGGGGTGGTTGGGGACGGATTGGGAAGATGTGTAGAGGGGAGTGCAAGGAGTGTATGACTTGGAGTGAGACTGGCACGGGGGCGTACTTGGTCGAGGGAGCCATGTGCTTCGAAAGATGGGTGTGCTCGTGGATAAGCAGGGCGGGCAATGGCCGAATCAAGGGAAGGACGGGGGCGAGGGATGCTGGATGAAAGTGGCAAGAGGCGACTGTGCATTGGCGGTTCCGTTGGGTTCATGTGTGTGGGTGTGATTGGGATCCGTGTAGGTGGAGAGAAGGAAGTCGAGTTGGCAAGGGGAGACGGGGGGGCGGTGTGGTGGACTGAGCCTGTGTCAGAGTGGTTAGAGTTCCCAGGCCGAAGGCGGGGAAGGGAAGAAGGGGGCGGCACAGAGGAATCCGCTGGAAAAGAAGGCGAAGACGGGGATGGTGTGAGGTCAAAGGCCGGTTGGCGGCGGGGACTCAGCAATTCGGCAAGTTCTAAATCAAGCGCACTGAGGTTAAAGCTTGCGTCAGGATCGAGCTTTGTAAGGGGTGGTGCAGGCAGCATCGAGAGGACTGGGACGGGAGTGCTGTGGGCAGGAGGGATGGGAGAATGGGAACGGGGGCGGGTTGACGTTGGAACCCAATTCGAGATACCAAGTATCAGCTTCGATGATTGTGGATAAATCGGCGTCTGGGGGCCTAGCAATTGGGTCTTGAAGAGTGTCAAAATTGATGTAGCAACGAGTCGTTTCGATGGGAGCTTACCTGGCATGATAATTGGCCCAGCCTCAGTGGAAAAATCCTGGTTCCTACGCTGCTTTCCTCGAGCTGCGAGCGAGAGGTGAGCGCCTAGGACCAACTTCGTCGTGTGCCGGATCATCAGGGAGGCGACTAATGGCCATGGCGGAGGAAGCGTTTCAGATCTTGGGAGGGAGGGAGGGTTGTCGGTGAGGTGCGGAGGAGTGGGACAGGCAGCGAGGAGCTCGGGGCGCATGTGGGCGTAGATTTGGTAGAGGGCAGCAGCAAGACAGAGATGGAGCTGGCACTAAACACGAACCGCGAGGTAGGCGGTTTGGGGTTGGAGAGGGCGAGCGATTTCTGCTGGAGAGGTAGGTGGGGAAGGGGGAGGTGGGGGTGTAGACGAGTCCTGGTCTGTGTTAGTAGGAAACGAGGGAAGAAGAAAACCAAGGTACCAATTTGACCTGGACTTCCTCGACCTGCATCTTGAACGATTGAGCTCCTCCTCGTGACCCCGCCACAGTTCCTTGAGGTACCCGGGTATATATCTGTGTATAGGTTAGATTAGATTATACTAGGAACATATTGCTTACCGAAGAATGGCCGCATGTTGATTCGCCACACACCCAGAGCAAAGCGACACCCAAACGGCAAGCTACAACATCGGGATCAGAGTAGGATTGGGTATTTGCCATATGTGAGTGACATAGCGACGGCAGCCGAGTAGCGCTTTGTATGCTCCTGCTGGTTGGTGTCGTCCAGGATATCAAAGATGTGCTGACGTGCGCTGTTTCACTCAAGCATCGACGTTGAACGCTTGGTGAAGAGCCCAAACGAA
>JADNYI010000456.1:0-25981 GCA_015501065.1 Infundibulicybe gibba | reverse complement strand
GGTGTGACGGTAGTCATCTTGGGTGCTGGTGCGGGGGTTTCTTCTGGTTCAGGAGTTTGAATTGATGTGACTGAGTGGGAGTGGAAGCTTCGGATTCGGAGGAAGAGTTATCGGCGGAGTTGGCAGAGAATCTGTTTCGTGGAGGTGGGCGGAGTGGAGAAGAGTATGGTTCTGTGAAGTATGAGTCTGGTACCGCTCGATAGGGGTCAACGTTGTAATGCCACCGAGAGGAAGTGTTGTCGAAGAAAAGTGCGGTGTTTTCTAGCCAAGTCCTTGGTCGTTCTGGACAGCTCCTCTAGGAAGAACCTGTAAGGAGTGGGGAGCCACGGTGATCGGAGGGGTGTCGGTTTAGATCAATGGGTGCCGAAACCTAAAGAGGTTGGCAATCGGTAGATCTTGACCTTTTGTTAAGGCGGATAGCCTTTACCAAGGTTCAAGCGTCGAGTATCGTCGAAGACGTTAAGTCAGAGTCTTGGGTCAATACCAACAAGACTATAGTCACTCCAAGTCAGGCTTTGACTTGGGTATCAGGGTTCAGTGATCAAGGTTCAGAGGTAAAGGGTGTAGTATTGCCTAGGTCAAGATAGAGAACAATGACAGTGTATCTAGGGTTTATATACTAGGGACCTTGAGGCGCGAGAACATATACAATGAGAAAGAAAGACAATGTAAAGTAATAAAGCTGTTGAAGCTCAGTCAGCTATGATGTCATAGATGAGTCAGGTATCTAAGAATAGTAGCATGTGTTGGACATGCGATAGAACAATGTGGAATCATAGAACAATGTAAGTATCGTTAAACAAAGGTAGTCAGAGAACAAAGAAGAAAAAGATAGGGGTGGGAACCGTTGTAACAATTACAAGTGATACAAGTCCGTGCTGACAATATAATTTGTAAAATTAGGCTACAAATTGGTATCTATACGACAGAAATGTGGTCCTATATATGAAAACACATCTTTATATTCCCATGCATTACTCATCCACGTCTGGTTGGACTTGTAGGGGCTTTTGATCCTTATATGATAATATATCCGCGGTCTTTTTTGCTGATGCCACTGATACATCAGGAAAAGTACATATTCTGAAATGCTCTGAAATGCTGTCACGACTCGCTCTTTTCTTTTCTTTCTTCCAAGTCTTTCTCATCTTATCTTATCTTATCCCTTATCTTATCAGAGCTTATCATATCTTATCAGGGGTTTATCTTATCTTTCTCAAATCCTTATCGCAGATCATCACGTGATCCATTATGTAAGCCAAACCGCGGTTTTGCATCATGGATACGCATGCTTAGGATATTACTTACTTTGTTTTCTTTCTCTTTTATTGCCAAACACTCTAGAAGTACTTAAGGCTTTTCACTGTATTATGTACGCTAATTCAATTCTCTTTGGTTTCCGTCTAATAAACGGTGTGCTGAGGCTCAGTCGTATTCATATCCTTTTCTTTCTTTCTATTCATTCTACTTGAGAGACTGCCGCATCCTTTTGGGTGTATTAGGTGTCCTTACAAATGCCTTGAAATACCTTAAAATGCTCTGAGATGCTCTGATTACCTGAATTGGCTTATTTGCCCAATCATTGTAAGTCAAAAAAAGTCAACAGTTCAGATAAGTGTTTTCAGCTCTCCTGCAAGTTCAGTTCAAGATCGTAAGAAAATTGAAAACATTGTCAGACAAATGGTATGATATGTAAGTTAGGTAAGAATCGGTAAGTTTATTCAAGACAATCAGAAATTTGTAAGTTTATCAGGAGAATAAGCAATATAAGTGATTCAGCCCACTCAGAGAAAATTATTTCGCAAAGTCAAATCAGCCATTACAAAGTACCATCAGAGTAGGGGGCCATCTGTAAGTCTAGTAAGAATCTATAAGTCCAGTGGTTAAGATGGTTAGGAATTTTGAAGTTGTAGCCAGCTATCTCAGAACATCAGATATCTATAAGCCTGATCGGAATCCATAAGTTGCTCGTAAGTCCAAAGCCACAGCTCAGCCTAATTTAATACAATAAGATGCATCAGGAAAAGATGAACTTATTCACCTGAAACTGAGTCTTATCACCTTATTCCGCTAAACCACTTGAGCCCAATAAGCCAATAAGTAATTCAAGAGATAAGTGCTCTCAGCACATTAATAAGCATAAATTAAGTAAAACTTTCTGAGATCAGGCATGTACCTTTCTTATTCAGAACTTTCCAGAGAATTGACTTGTGAAAGTCAGTTCTCTGGATCGTCTTTCTCTGTTGGCTTGTCATGACCTAGGGTCTCTTATTGTCACCTTATTTGAAACATATTTTTCTTATAATATTCTGAATTTCGACCGAGAATGGGGGTTGAAAACATTAAAATTCTATTTAGATTATTATAAGGTAGGGGAAGTTCATACTCATCTACGTCAGGTGATGTTACTTTCCCTGTGACATGGGGGTTAACAGATCGTGATGAACCCACACACACAGATTTGTGTGTTTCGTTGTGAAGGGCTCATCAGGTGACTCACATCCGATTTCACATGCGAGTGACTTCCCCCCGCTGCACTGGGGTAATTTACAGGTCACATGTCTCCCCCACCTCATTCCTTAGATGAGATGACTCTGCCCCACAACATCCGGGACAAAATCTGTTCCCACCAAAAATTTTCCCTTCAAATTCAAAAAACTTTGGTGGGAATACATTTCACACAAGGTGGACACGAAGATCGTCATCCTAATTTCTCACTTTTGTCACGAAAAAGTCACATTTGGTCATGTGACATAGATGAGTATGAACTTCCCCTACCTTACAATGGTGTGCATGATATATATTCTAATTAAGACCCCTCACTGCCTGCGGTATGTCGAATATGTATTACGACCGAGTACGGGTGCAGGCGCGGCGCGAGGCGGGATTTGTGGACCTGCAGATGGGTGAGGAAGGATGTGGGTGCGAAGGAGCTGGGAGATCCGATTAGGCAGGTGTGAGCCGCCGGGAGGGTGGGAGAAGGACACGCACACAAAGATAACATGGGAGAAGGGATGTGGGCGTGCAGGCGCCGCATGAGAGGAGTGCATGAGCACTATGCGAGAGAGGGGGGCGGGTGTGGACGCTGCATGTAAGGGAGGGGTGCGGTTGCGCGGAGCAGACCCGAAAGCGCCACATGAGGGTCATAAGCTCGAACGAGGGTGGGCTGGGTGTGCCACGACACGGGTAGGGTGGACGCTATGTGAGAGGGCTGCGGGTGCGTATTTGTTACACGGGAGGGCGCACGGGTGTGGTGGAAGAGAAGGGCATGAGTGCAAATCGTAGAACAAGGGATATGAAGCTTACCTTGCGTTACCACTGCTGCTGCTCCATTTTATGTACCCCCCGTTCCGCCCGCCCCCTCTCTTTCGCAGCTGCAGTGGCACCATAATCCGACCGCGAGCCTTTCCTATCCTGGCCCCAACGCCGGTAGTCGTCCGGCGGTGCGCGCGTTTTGATGAACGGTACCCATCCCAGTCCCCAGTATCGACCTTGTCCCTCTCCCTTTCACGATCCCGTTCGCACCCATAGTCCCGCGGAGACCGCCGCTCGTAGGTTTCGTAGTCGTCGGATCGGTGATAGTGTCGTGAGCCACAGTTTTCTCGTTCGAGCCTTTCCCGTGCTCCCAGTCGCGGTCGCGGTGGTCCTCCCACTCTTCCTCGCGGTCTTCTCACTGTGGTCACGCTCGTCGTCTCTTCACATGCGGATGTGCCGCTTCCTCACACGTGGATGCGCCGTCTACTGCCCTGATATTAGTGTTAATGAGTAGCATAAATACTAGGATGTACATACCGTTGTTGGCCTTCGCATTCCAAGGGTATACCGATGGCGGAGAGGTGTGCACTGGAAGAACGAGGATGGAGACGGGTATGGGATGGGAAGAGGCCCGGGGGTGCGAGCATGAGTGGGTCTTGAGATCGAGCCGCGTAGCTTGGCTGACCCGAGCTGGATAGTGTGTGGATGGGTGCGCAGTGGGTCACGGAGGTGAGGGTGGGGCCAGCTTTGGGAGGCGCGAACCTGCGAAGGGAAATGAACCTACCATGCGCACGAATCGTCAGCGCGAGCACCATACAAAACGGAAAAGTAACGCACATTATCCATCAAAGGTGAGCGCGCTAGGCGCACCTACGGGAACCGCAGTAGATCGCTGCTCACTACCTAATCCCCCGGGCGGGACTCCCGTTCCTAGTGACTACTGTAGGGTAACGTTAGCGGGACGCTGTTTGGTGAGAGGGGAGCGCATCGGGGGCGAGGGATAATGATAGCCAGTGCCAGTTGGAAAAGCAGAAATGTTTCCAAGGCGATTTGAACTCCGCTCTAAATTGCCGTGTCATCACGGGTGGTTGAGTTTTGCTACAAGTTACAACGCTCCACGTTCGACATATTGCTCTTGTCGTTGGCGCCGGCGACGAGGCCTCAGGCATTTTTTATCACATCCCTCAACCTCCCAGCACAATTTTGTATGTATTTTCCCAACCTTATTAGCATGCCCTAACTAACACCCCATCATACAACTCCCAGGGGACGAGAGGGCGACACACCTCGCATTTTGCCATCCCGTGCTATGTTCTCAAGTCTCTCTCCACCACTAAGATTAGTGTTTCTACTCCATTCATGCCGCGAATAGGCCCCGCCGCAGCATTTGGACATGGTAAGTGGCTTATACTCTTGTTTTGTATACACAATTCACTCACCACATTCCCGCAACCACTCCAGCATGACTGGTTCATGGTATGTGCCCTACTCTCTATCCACGCATTTCGAGCTCACTCAACCCACTGTGCGGCAATATATTCAGGTGCAACCGCGATGGCAGGTGCAAACACCGGGGATGTGCCAGGCCCTTTGTCAGGTAAATACCGCTATGATTCCCTGTTGTTGCGCCTGATTGTCGCCGCTAGAACGGGCCCACCGCTGCGAAATTCCTCTGAGTCCCCCTGCCAGGCGGCGCTCACCACCCTGGGATCACTTCGACATGACCGATGCATTTTCGCCGACGAGAATATGAACCGCCGGTCCAGTGTAAGTTCGCGGTGCACTAATTCAACAACGCCAGGGCCATGGCGCTGAGGGCACAACAGGGTTGCTGGCAGTGTTGAGGGGCAATGTCATGGTAGGCCATGTGCCGCGCCGCAAGTGAGGCTAACCACACTGTCGGGCGTGACATGAGCGACAATAGCGCGACGGAATGGTGTCAGGGGACGGCGGCGTGATGAGTGCGCGCTGTCGGTGCAATAGGGTATGCCAGCCTGGCGACGTCGCTACTGATATATGCTTACCCCAGCTGATGGGCTTATATGGTGGCTGGAGCACTGCAGCGATAGATGAGAACCACTTAAGTACAACTTCGTAGAGCTTAAATATGACTTGTATGACTGCTTAAATATCTGATATAAGACATGAATAGCTTGAATTCGGCTGATATCAGACTTGAATGTCTTGAACTTGACTGGCACCAGACAGGCCCTGCTGATGTGAGACTGAGATAAGAAATGAATGTCTGAAATAAGAGATGAATGTTCTGAATATAACTTGAATACCAGCTGATTGACTTAATTCAGAACATGACTTTCTGTGTAAGAAAGGTACATGCCTGATTTAAGATACTGATATTCTGAAATAAGAAACTGATGTTCTGAAATATAACTTCCATAAGTCATTTATTCTGAATACTTTCTGTGTAAGAAAGGTACATGCCTTATTCAAGTCAGATTTCTGGTGGCTTATTTGTCTTATCTGACTTATATAAGTCTATTAAGTTCATATAAGTGAATGTGCGTTTTTCCTGATGTAAGATATATAAGCCAGAACCAAAGAGGGAAGTGATCGCACTGATGTGACCTTCTGCTAAAGAACTTGAAGGCAGAAAGGATCCTCCTATAAATCCATGGGAGCCGCGGGTTTGAGCTGTGGTGGACCACAGCGGTTATGACTGGAAATGTATCCTGCTGCTGAGTTCGAATCGAGGGCAAGCAGACGACGGACGTGGAATCCTGATTTGTTGACGCTTATGTATTCCTCCTGCCAACATCATGATTGCCCTCCGTCTCCGGCAAGATCCTCTGACCATTTGGGTCTATTCTGCCACCCCCCGGCTCGTTCTCTTACTACTATACGCCAGCTACTGGGCTTACCTTCAAATCGATATACCCACTTTCTGATGGGTAATCGAGCTGGCGGAGAAGACGAAGTACGACCAAGAGTATATCAACGGTGGAGTAACCTGAACACCACTCTTCCATGTCCAGCCTGCTCCCCTCTGCCGCTTTTAAGTGTTCATGGTCGTCTGGGCAGCGAACCTCATCCCAACCAACCAGCATAGTCTCGGCTGAGTCACGTCGCCTGTGAATAGGTGTCGGGATAGAGAAGAAACTCGGTTGGCTGACATGCAGCTGATCCACAGGATCTATCAATCAACACAGGCGATGGTGGAACTCGCTGGAGGTATCATCAGACCTGCGAGGTCCGAATTGGTTGGTACTCGTCCTGTCGAAGTCTTTTACAAGCAGTGGGTGGTGTAGAACGCACATATCGGGTATATATTGAACAAGTTCTTGTCGCTGTACGTTTTTTTTTTCCTTCGTCGCGTTGCTTCGTCGGCAGCTCAAAAGTCCAATACAGGTGCACCTACAAACCTTTCACTACCACACTAGGACATGACACTGCTCCATGCCGCGTCCATGGTACACCCTCAACATATGCTACATGCTATATCCTCAAAATTTTACCATGACCATCAAAAGGGAGGATTTCACCAAATAGATTTTCCAGTCGACAGAGCCACCCTGCTGGATTCCCCCATCCCAAACACAGCTGGATTCTCCGCCTTCGCCTCCGACCTCCTCCTTTTAGTTTCCCACTTTCTCCCGCACAACCTCCAAACGCGGAGCAGCGGAATGTACGCGCGAACGTTGTATACATACCAATGCTCGCAACATACCAGTATCCCCGCATTTATGTCTCAGGCTGAACGAGCCCGCATGTCCACTTCCATTCCCTTCTCGCGGTTTTTTAACTCGGGTTTCGTTCGACCAAGGCGATTGAGGTCGGGCGGCGGCCAGGCGAGCCGCGTAGAGCAACACATTTATGGGACTTCGTAGGTGCGTACGCGACTATTTTCGCGGATGTCTGGGCTCATTTAGTTTCCTCTGTTGGCAGGCTGGACTTTGCGGCAATACTGGACAACCCGGTGCTGGTGGTTGTGGATTATATGTGTTTCCCATTCTACGACTTATCGGTGGTGATGGGACTCCAAGTAGTGAGCTGGGTCACACAGTGACGAGCACAACAAGGGAGTAGCGGAATCCTCCAATCTCTCAAGTCCCGACCCAACGCCTTGGCCGGATCGGGTCGCACCCGGACACGGGCCGAACCATTAGCCATCCCGACCACATCACCAATTGTATGGATGTTTTAGGCCAACTTCCTATTTAGAATCCACTTTTCTGGCGCACTACCAAATCACATATATGGACTACCCAGCACCACGATATGAACGTCCAATACGCGTGTGTCGTCCGGCTCGTTCTCCTGGCGAATGCGTATGGATATGAATGGAGATCAAAGGGAACATTGGTGTTGCACCGATAAACCCCTGGTTTTCGCGCCGCCGATCTCGACTTGTAGCCTCCGATTTCCATACCACATCTATGCTACTGTCCGCCATTCCATGAGCATCCTCGCTTTCTCGACTCCTACATCTCCCACGTTATGCCACACTTGATGCCGTATGCCCGTCGATATGGATTCGCTATTGCAAACCACTGGGTGCACGTTTTCGATGTGGGCGTGATGCCACGGCGCAACCAGCCTGTAATCCTTCCTTCGTCGCTTTTTCATCAGGAAGCGTGGATCGCCCTGACTCGGTCTGATAGGACTATGGTGTTCCTCCACTTCGATAGTTGTATACCCGTCGAGTGGGCTCCTGGTCTTTCTTCACATTCCTTGGCCGTTTGTCGTGGTTTCATAAGGCGATCCGATAGAGGTGGTACTAGCAAGGGCGGAGCGGGGTATCTGGGCTCGTAGGGGAACAGCTTGAACTCGTCGTATCATTGGATGTTACAACCGGCCACCTCTCCCGATATAATACTGGTGATTGTTGCTAGCTGGTACGCCTCTCGTGTCATCGGTGTCGAACAACTAACTTCATCATCACAGGTAATGCGCTCTAACCACCGGCCAAGCGAGCGTCGTTGGATGCGGGACCTCCGCTTCCGCCCTACGTATGTACTACCGGCTATGCTAGGCCGATTTGCGCTGAGTCACCTCCTATTCAGAAATCAAGTAGGCTTCCTGAACGCTAAGCATACGGTTGTCTGACATTTTGTGATTTGTCAGTCCTGTCGAATACCCAGCATCCAGCGGTACTAACCCGATCGAATCCGAGTTTTGCTGGAGATGCCACACTCACGCGTAGCGAGATCAGGGCAAGACGCGGATTGATATTTTCTTCGGGTATGCCGAGTAGAGGAGACATCATGCTGGAGTCGAGAATGACGGGGCTCATGTTGTGAGTGGGCGGATGATCGTATATCAAAATTTCATAAGATTAGAAAGACCGTGTCTCTAGAAATAAAGAACATGCGGAAAGTAATCCCCAGGCGCTGTCGCGATTCCCAACTCCAGAACATCATGGGTGTCGCCTGGATCACGGGGATGGCTAAAGGGTGCAAAATCTGGAAGGTGAATATGTTTATACCGCTCGGTTCGCCTGACATCCGTGCAAAAAGCAAGGTTCGATACACATCATGATCATATTATTTCACTATTAAATAACAACCAGTATATCATAAATCATTGAGCGAAAGTTATTGTCCAGACAGACAGGGATGATTTTCTCCAGAGGCTGGCGAACCCCGAGACGAGGCTTTTAGCATACGAAGAGTCCCGGACCTCATGTCCAACTGAACTGAAGAACGGGGTAGTCTAGAGTCAACGGATTTCGTTCACGGCTATCGACCTACTTTTCAATGCAAACGGCGGTATTAGTGCTACTAGCAGTTCTTTCATTACTTGAGTAGCATAGCTCAACAATTGGAATCTCGTAGTATGCTTCGAACGGCTGGAAGTTTGGGTGTGTTCGCATATATCGTCTTGATTTTGCTAACGCCTGCGGTTTCCTTGTACCTGAGACGGCTTCGCTTAACTCCTAACAAAATTGGTAACACGGAGCAGAACTTCCGCAGACGCCCAGTCTTAACGTGAGGTAGTAGGTCCTCCAAATCCGCAACACATCTCCAGAGGAGTTCGTCTACACTTCTCTGAGGATTTGGGAGACTAGATTGGAATATAATTATCGACAACCGAGCGCACATTTTAATTACTCACTTTTTCTCGTTGATCTGACCAGGAGTTGGTTGATATCCACCACGAAATTGGGTATGCCAAATCGCCTGCGGCCCGGAATCTCGGCTAGGGTCCACGGCGAAGTGGTGTCGAAGAAATTTGCGGCGGAACGCTCCCGCTCCGCTGGGGAGAGTTTCTCTCTCTCCACGTCGTCTCGGAGGATGCCCTGGGGGGATTGTTTCAAATGGGCCGGAACATCGGAATCCCGGATGAACTGATATAACACCCAAATCCGCGGAGGCTTTTGTCGAGCCCCAATAGTTCTTTGCATTTTTTGGGCGTTATCTTCTGCAACCGCGACTCCGTTACCCCTTGCGCGATTCTTCCGTCCATTCGTATGGTGGTGCTAATGCATACTGATCCCGATGCAGCAGCACTATTTAGCTTCGAGAGGTTCGACTACACTTTAAATTAACATTCGTGAACGTTGAGCACACGGGAGGATTATGTATACCATCGATGACTTGCATGCCATATATAATTTTAGTGCAAGGACGTGCAGGGATGTCGATCAAGATCGATAACGGCTGCCTCGTGAGACCTGCGCAGATCGACTGGGCAGCTAAAACAACAATTAGGAATGCAATAGTCACAGACAAAGGTGCTGCGCACTCGCTTCAATTGACCCGGCGTTGGAATATGTTGCGTCGGGGCATGACTGGGCTTTTGTCACCAACCTCGGAATAAATTTTTGCGCAGGACTTGGGGTAGCAGAACTTGGGAGTTAAAGTTGGGACTGGAACGGGACCAAGGTCGCAAGCTCACGTTCTGATCGAAGGCGTCCATGAGGTAGAATCTCGAAGGGAATCCAATATATTCTCGGCGATGATATCGACCTGACCTCGAGATAACCAACTTTCAACTTCCCCTCGCCGTGATCCCGTCAATCATCCCCTCTTCCAGCACAACACGAAAACGGTTATACGTCTCGCTACCCTTTCCTCCGTCCTCGCTAACTTGAGAGATTCCAATTCTTCCCGCCCTGGGAGCCCCACCCAAGGCTATCGCAGCACGCCCGTATGCCAGGGGCATTCCCCCTGCCGCGTAGATACTGGGGCTTTAGTGGATCGGTTGCCATACCGCGTGATGCAGCCTCCTAGAGTAGACGGGTCTGGGATGAAGTGGAGACATCAGATGCTGCGTGGTTGGAATAGAATGAGGATGGATGTAGGGGCTTCGCGACCAGAATGGCCGGCGGACGATGCACCGATAACGCCATGTGGGGCGTGCCAGCTAGCAAGAATCACCGGTATTATGTTACATGTTGGGCGAGGCAGTCGATTGTGTTATCCGATGGTTTCCTGTCAGTTTGAGCTGTTCCGCTACAAGTAACAAGCCCAGATAGTTCCTCGTTCCGCCGCTGGCCCATCTCTATCGGATCGCCTCATAAAACCATGATGAACGGCTAAGGAATTGCCAAGAAAAACCACGAGTGCACCTGATAAGCATAAAACTGTCGAAGTAGAGGGTCACAGAAAGTCCTGTTGGGCTTGAGTCCAAGCGATATCGCCGGTAGTCCGCGCTCCCTGATAAGAAAACGACGAAACAGGGATTCCGGGCTGGTAGCGCGACATTATACCGATACTCGCATTCAGTGGTTCGGACTAGCGAATCCAATCGACGGACATACGACGGCAGGTAATGTCATTGCGAGGGATGGATAAAATGTAGGAGCCGAGAATGGACAGAATTGTAGGAACCGGCGGCATGGGGTGGTTAAGAGGAGGGGGTGGGGAGGACTGGGATTCGTGGGGTGGAGGAGAGCGATGTATGTGAGGGGTGAGAACCGGAGGCCGCAAGTTTGATTGGCAGCATGAAAACGAGGGGGGTTCGTTGGTGCAAAACAAATATCTCCTTCGTCATCCCCCGTATACCGCACGCGTTTACTGCAAGCACGAGTCGGACGACATGCGCGTATCCATATCGTACTGGGAGTTCATGTTTGTGATTTTGGTGCGCCGGAAAAGTGGGTTCTAATGGAAACTTGGCCGAAAATACTCATCGTCGATGATAGGATGGCTGAAAGTCGACTCGTGCCCGGGTGCGACCTGATCTAGTCAGGGTGTTGCATCGGGACTTGTGGAATTGAAGGGTTCTGTTACTCCCCACGTCGCGCTCACCCTTGTGCGTAAGCCCAGTTCCACACTACCCTGAGTGCCCATCACCCGTACAATTCGCGGAATGGGAGGGACGTCAAAAACCTCATTTCCGACATAGAGAGGTCCATATCTATGATTTGCACCGAGGCCGAATTCTCGAGCCCGTTGACCTCACCACGGTTCCATGATGCCATGAAGGAATTCGAATCATAATGAAATGTTTGTATATCTGCTGGGAGGTTGCTAATGATTATCAAGGTCGTTGCGCGAAATGCAGGAATCACTCGAGATGTCTCTCCCTCAACGCAAGTGCATCAGGAAAATTACATATTTCCTTATGGCCTTATATAAGGCCATAAGTGCGAATAAGTTCCAAGTTTCTCAACTTGTGAAAGCCATGTACCTTTCTTAGTAAGACGGAAGTTTTGTCTTATTCAAGTGCATAAGATCAATAAGTGCACTAAGACCATCTGGTCTTATATAAGTAATTTTATCTTACCAAGGTTTATTCATCCTTATACAAGTACTGCTTGCCTTAATCATCTTACTCAAGTTTCACACCAGATGCTGTCCAAATGATACATCACCTATTGTCATGATAGTCCACAGGTGATGTATCAAATACTGTAGGTACAATCAGGCTAAATACAGTATAATTACCAGCATTGCTGCGTTTGAGCTCGCTGTTGCGCACAACGAGCTCAATGGGCGCACTCAGCGCTTTATTTGTCAGCAACTCCAAATGTAATTTGTTTCGCATGCCACTGCCAAATGCCAAAAATATATTGGAGTGATCGTGATGATCGATCAGGTCCATGATATCCATTTTAAATTTGGGATCCACTTTCGAATTCTGTCCGGCTCACCTCATATGTTTCTGTGTGATATGTTTTTCCGCGTGGTATATTTTTCCGCACTGTATGTTTTTCCGCACCATATGTTTTTCATATATTTTCCTCCGTTTCCGTCCACAATTTTCTGTGTAGTATGTTTTTCCACAATATGTTTTTCATATGTTTTCCTCCATTTCCGTCCACAGAAAATTTGAAACCTACTTTGGAACTCCCTGTTTCCAAGTCGAAAAATGTATATATCATCAACAAAAAACATGAAAAACATCAGATTTTAGAAATTTGAATTTCATCGCCTCCGTAGGCTTCCACAAACCCACATCCGTTGGCGTTTCCCTCACCCATCTGAAACCAGCTCTCTAGATCCCTCCACGCACGCTCGCAGTTGGAGCGCATTAGATCCCGGTTGTCGATTTGTTGTAGGGCATATGCGCGACACCCCTCCTCATGAGCGCCGTCATTATTACTACCCGGAGGGTTGACATATCCAGCCAGGTTCTTCCAACGTTGAGCCTCCCATTTGAAGAATGCCACTACCCTCGCGGTCTCCTCCTCCAGGAGGATACATTCTTCCTGCCATCGGTGTGCGCGTGCCCGAATTTTACACCACTCGATTTTCAGGGCTTCGTATACTATTTAGCTAGTCGTATCGCTCGTGAGAGACTTGTAGCGTACCTTGTTGCATCACATCATTACTTCCACCTTCAGGTACCTCCCCAACCTTCCATATCCATGATATTGATCGTCTACCCTCACCTACTGCATCGAGCTCGGCTGCGCTGGGGGCCCGAATGTCATTCTCTTGAAGCGGCCGTAATTCCTTTTCCCACTCAGTTTGGGCTAACGGGCTTGAGAGGGCGCAAAGAGCAAGACGGTTTTCGCGGTACCGTATGGTGTTCACGACAATTTTTGCTTGGACTCCCTTGATGACATCAAGGCTTCGGGTGTGGTAATGTTGCCCTTGCCCGTGTGCATTTTTTGAGCGATACATATGGGTGCGTAGGAGCACATGCCTGCGAAGTTTCTGAAGGACATCGTGCGCATAAGCGAACCGGAGACGCCACTCGTATTGTAGGAGGAAGTGACTTGTTTCCGCCTTACCAACAACATGCGACGGTAGCATCAGTTGTATGTTTATGGCTTCGATGGGGGCGCCTCCTCCTTCGCGATCGGCTCGTGCTTGCAAGGCAGCTACTGATGGCATATAAAGATGCTGAACTTCGATCCATGCATCAATCTGGCGTCGAAGCCGGTTGCTTCGCTCTACGAGCTTAGCGCGCTGCAGATCGGTTGCCCCGGTGTTGAGGTTCTGTATATCCATTCGAAGGCGTCGTCTGATAAGTTGGGTTAGTAGGAATTTTTACGGGAGTAGTAGACGTACTGTAGATCTTCTAATTCCAGCCCTTGCGACATCAGAAGGCTGGGAGTGATATCCTCATGGACGATTGAGATCTCGCGAGATGCAATTGCGAGCGCTTCCTCCTGGGCTAGCTCGAGCCTCACGGCATTCTCAGAGGTTTCTGGTTGAGAGGGTCAATAATAATACAATGAATTGGTGTATGGCACACACTCTGTACTTTGGGTTCAAACGGGTTGGGCATGCTCGCGTCTAATTCCCATTCCTGCACAGTGTGGGTCCACTCCGCGATGGTGTCCGGTGGTAAAGCGGCGCTAAAGGTCTTAAACGCTGCAACATGCTCTTCGCGGAGGGAAACCGCTTCCTTGGCTTTTCGAAGGATTGAGGTAACTAAGTAAAAATGAGCGATTAAAAGTGTGACAAATGCAAGACAAGACGTACATAAAGAGGTGATCTTCCTCCAATTATAATCTCCCAGTATGTCGTCCAGAGTGTCCCGTCGTGAGCCAGGGCCCATTTCCTTTGTGCTGCTTGCTACTGGGTTTAAGGCGGCCCACCCGCGCTCTGGCGCTTCGCCGTCTGTTCTTCCAACTCGCGGGAGGAAATTGAGTGAGTAGGTAATTTGACAATGTTGCCGGTGAGCAGGTAGATGAAATTTGGGAACAGCAAAAGTAATGTTTTTTGTAGACTGGCGAATGTGTAGACGACGCGGGTAGGTCGACATCCGCTTGAAGAGATTGCGGGACCATTGGCATGCAATGTTGTATGAGACCACGAGGGTGTCGGGGGAATCGAACTGGACGCTTGAAAGGAAGAAATAGTCCATATTAACATAACTGTAAATGAGTTAGGCGAGCCAGTTATAGCTAGGGAGGGACTTACCGCTCCCCTTTTTGTAGATCGCCCAAGGAGACCGGCCGCTTCATATCATGACGGCTACACTCAATCGTTCCAACACCCGAGGCCGCAGTACCTTTCCCTCCCCGAATACTAGCGGACTTTATGGCGTCATGATTGTTGCATGTGCTGGTGTCGTCAGGTATTTGTTTGTTGTACTCCTTGAGGAATCCATTAAACGCGGTATCGTGGACGAAATAGGCATAGCCATGGTTGAGGCTTGGGTCACGTTCGTTGTTTGAGACGTTGAGGCGTTTCAAACGAAAGTTTGCATCAATCCCCAGGAAAAGGGCATGACGCCACCTGGATATTGTAAGTTGCCGTCCAGATGAAATAGGAACATAGCGCACTGTTCTTTGGGTGAGCACTCTCGCCAGTTTTCGGGAAGATTCTTCCCCGGATGTGGGCACGCGGGGCATAATAATGCGAGCTCTCCCTCCTTTGTCCCAGAAACGCCAGAGGGATCGTGACCACGGCCGGCGCGCTTGAGCATTTTGAGGTGGCGCCATTCGCGAACCATTCGGAGAAATGTTCTATAACGGTCCTGTTTTTTTTTACGTTGGTTAAAAAACATCTGAAGAGGGGGAATAGGCAAGCATACCGGAGGAGGGTTGACCCCAATGTTGTCAGTCCGCCGGTGAATCGTTTGATAGTATTCATAGGCTGAAATCTTGGATGTCAAGCTCAAGAGATGAAAGAGTTCAAGGACGCGAAAAGTTGCAGCGGTCTTAGGTTTGCTCGTGGTCGCAGGGAAAAGTCGACTGCGAAGCAATTGGATATGATGAGGATGTGCATGTTGACAGCCACAGAAACCAACGGATATCTGATGGATTGCATCAATATCGATTACCACAAAACTGCTATTAGGTGCAATAGCGGGGTTGGTGCACGGTTGACCGATCGGGTGCCCAAGTTGATAATGAAGGCCTAAGTTCATTAAAGATGTCTTTACGAAGCGCCCATCCTTCCATTCCTACTCGCATTTAAAATATTAGTTATTGTCATCATGTAGAACGATGTTAACACACCTTTGGGCGGTGAAATGGTAAGGCATTGTGTCGCTTCACAATGCAATCTTGGCAAAATAGCCGGCTGTCTAAACAGTCATCACACCGGTATATCTGCGACGCGGCGTTGCAATCCGGACACAATCCGCCTTGGTGCAAACCGCGGCCATCCAAACGTAACAGCTCGCTGAGGTAGCTGTCGATTTCGGGGATCCAGAGGAGAAGCGGGTTGTCCTGGCAGTTGGTCAGCATAGCAATACAAGTCGTGAGTTGTCGCCACTGACGGAGGCCGTTCGCGCGCGCTTCGGTTTATTGGGATCTGTATAAGCCCATTGGGAATCTATATATGTGGTGTCTATAAAATCTCCGGGGAGCCCAGTGCTTGGATCCCAATCTGCAAGCAGAGGCGCGCATTCTGCAGGTGTGTTCCAAATGATCGGGTCATCCTCAACGCGTGAGTGGGAGGCGGCGGCTGTATAATACCGCCCTGAAACTGAGAGGCCGCTATCAGTCGCTGTGAGGTCAGTGTGTAGGACCGTCTCAGCAGATCCGTGGCTGAGGTCTTCGCTTTGGCTCAGGGAGTCAATCTGTGGACGCTTGCGTTTGCCCATGGTTAATCAATGAGACGACGGTTGCTTGTAATCCTTACCAGTATTTAAACGGTCTGAAAGCATGGTCACATGAGGCGAAGCTTGAGTGAAGGATGAAGGGTGGCATTGAGGTTCAGGCGTGGTGTGATGATCAGATGAAGAGCAGCTTTTGGATTGGGGGGACGACTAAATATACAGTGAATGCCTACATTGCCGGAGGAAAATCAAAGTTGTCTTCTAGCGGGATGGGAATGGTGTGGGGGGGGTTGTACGTTTACGGAGCGACGTCTAGGCTCGTACTCATCTTCACCAGGAGGAACCGTCATACAAAATTTCCAAGCGCCTTCCCATAGGTATTGCCTCGAGTGCGCGTCTGGATTTGCCCGGAAAATCGAGTACATCTTCCGACATATGACCTGAGCGTAGTTAGAAGGTAAGCCAAAAAAACAAAAACAAAAATACGCACTTTGCGTATCTGCTCAGGTGTCTTATCCCCCTTCTTCGGTCGATACCGCCACTTCTCAAACCACAAATCGCAGAGGTGGAGACAGAACTCCTCTTCTCTATTTTCGCGGCGTGCAGCGGCAAGGTGTGGCACCATGCGCAAGAGATAATGTAGTTGGTGGGGGGAGAAACGAGCTGGAACAAAAGTGAGTAAGGCACTGATGCAACCAACACATGGTTGACGCACGATTCATCCGGCGGCTAAACAATGACCCTGAATATGTCCTGAGACCTGAACCTGAACCTGAAACCGAAAACCCAAGCAAGTGGCTTGGTCGTGGGAGTGTGATCAACAACCGATCATTGGATCAACAACCGCCGGTCAGCTGGTCACGTGTAACCTAGACCGGCCCATGATGTCACCTCTGAGCGCGTTCAAGTGTAGAAATAGGTCTCGGGCCACAACCCCTGGGCCTAAATACGTTGATTATTGGTAGGAGACTGGTAGTACATACTAATTTAGTAGAAGTTCAATGCATTTTGTGCGAGGCAAAGCCATTTGAGTAAAAGTCAGACAACGCATGATCACCGTCTGCAAGTGCAGTAATGATATTATTAGAACCTCAATCACATCACATTACATCCTCAATGGCGCGTCCTCAGAAACATTTCACACTAGATGAAAAAAAGGCTGCCAGTCGTATCAAAAGCAAGCGACATTATGACAAGTGCGTCTATTTATTCCAGGATGAATATATAGTATCTCAATGTAAGTATCAGAAACCGAGCCAAGATCAACGCCAAGCGGAGGAAAAACGGGAAAGGGTACAGGTCAACCTCCCTTCCCATCAATGCTAAAATATTATGGTGAATATTAGGAGCATCTCGATCATCAACGCCCTCCAGCTGCAGGACCGTGGTGACACGTGTGTCATATTTCCGGCATATAATCCTGCATCACTTACCCGCCAGCTGCAGAGTCTCGCGTTGTGTCCATGCGGCAGAATGTTTACACGCGGAGTTCACGAAGTTCACCCATCCTGGATGACTGGAATACATTGACCGGGTCTGCACCGCGTACATGAAAACTCAAGACCAAGACATAATTCAAAATGACGCAAAATATTTGGGTGATGTTCTCATTGTGATGCGGCGGCATGAGGGCGACATCTTGGAAGTTGCAGGGCTTGGCAGCGAATGGAAAGCTGTCCAAGATAAGGTTACATGTATCTGCACCGTTCTCAGCTGGCTTGAGGACCTCCTGTGCTACGCAATGGACGGGCACAATGTTCTATGTGACGCGCACAACAATCGGGGCCTTCAGTATCAATTGTACACTGCATAGAATACATATTTTTGTCATCTCTTGAATATGAGGCGCCATGCGGTCAACGAATTGAGATTGGAATAAACTACACATTTACATAGGAACTACGCTAATGGATCCCCTAGCTTCCGCTCTAAGCCAGACAGTGCACGCGATAGCATAGGTTGAGTACTTCTTGTGCACGGCTCCTGGGACCTTATTGACGAGGGTTGAAGTGTAGTTCCTAGAGGGATAGTTAACTAAAAGGCGGAGGGCGCTAGAGGAAAAACCTACCAGTCTGTGAATATGCCAACATCACGACCAACCGTGACTGTGTACCAGCCACCTTCCAGGTTAAAGCCGGGTGCGGGCGTGACTGGAGTGAAGGGCACTCCCATCGCTGAAAAACCCGATGTGGGGGCATAGTTTTGGGGGGGTGCAGCTCTCGGGGGTAGCGTGCGGAATAGGGTGGACCGGGGAGGAAACCATCGGATTTGCTAGAACAGCCGATTTGGCGGGCCGAAGTGCATAGCTCTTGGTCGCGCGCGGGGTAGCGTGGGCTTGGCGGAGAACCAGCGGGGGCTTTGATGGGGAGGGTGGACGAGTATAGGGATACTAGGAAACAACTGGTTAGCTGACGCGCAAACGAAGCGGGAAAATAGGGAAGTTACCTCAGTGTCTGTATCCTCAGCAGCAGGCGGGTTATACTTGTGGCAGTGGATACATATAAAACCCCTTGGCGGATTGGCCTCGTTGGTGTCGCACTCGGGTTCTGCTGCTTTGGAGGAGAGTGCATGAGGACAAGGATGAGAGGAGTGAATAAAAATAACTAACCGATATCCAAGGTGCTTAGAATATATGATAGGTGTTCAAGATCCCGACGCGTTAGATTTTTTTTCAGATCAGTTTGGTTGTGGTTAGCCATGGTATGAGAGTAGACTAGGGTTGAGGGGAAAAAGACGTGCGTGTCAGAAGAAATACACGTACCCGTGCGGCTGAAAGGTTAATGTGACAGTAATTGTATAGTTCTTCAAGATCATGCATCGGCCGACACCCAGCTGACCCCGAGGCTCGGCAAACAAAATATTGCAGTAAGTGCTAGACCTTCGGGAACATGTTCACGAGACTTACATTGCAAAATAGATGGCACCGCAGCGCTGGACCATGCCTGAACAACTAGAATTCCTGAGAGAGAGGCAAGATGCGTACCTTGAAGCCAAGAAGGCCCATAAGCTTTGTGGTTTTTGGTTTACAATCGATTGGCAGTGGTTTGAAAAATGGCCTCTGGGGAACAATAGGGAGGTCGACCATCGAGAGGAGGAGGAGGAGAGTGATGCGGAAGAGGGAGGAGACACCACAGAGGGGGGGGATGAGAGAGAAGATGTTGATGCACCTGTTGACGGGCCTGAAAAGTGATGTGCGGAGAGGATGTCGATGTGCCTGGAGAGGATGACGATGTGCCTGGAGAGGATGACGACGCGCCTGGAGAGTGTCCTGACGCACCTGGAGAGGATGATGATGCGCCTGGAGAGGATGACGACGCATCTGGGGGAAGTTCCGATGCGCCTGAGGAGAGCGTTGACACGCCCGAAGCGGAGGGTGTCACTATTGAAGAACGAAGGAAGGTGAGTCAAGATATTTTCCCTATCCTCAATTATTAAATCAATACACATAGCAAATAAAATCCTGGTTTGAAACAACACCGGCATCAAGGGCCGCAAGGCTTCCAGGCAGAAGCCCTTGATGCATCTAAGCGGTTTTGGAAAGCCCACGACCCGCCCATTGCGGCCACAAGAGGTGTACGCCAAGCTTCACTATAAAGGCGAACTCCAGGAAACTATCGGCGCTGAGATCAAGAGGCAGAAGATTGAGAAGAAAGAACTCTTACCGTTTATCAATAAACGCATACAGGAGGCCTGGGAGGCTGAATCGGAGGAAGTAAAGGCAGACGTTATGTCCCAGGTTAAGACGCAAACGAGGAAGCTTGAGGAGATTCAGGAAACCCCTGAGGCGTACGCGAGGTATGTGATGTCATGTTGTTTGTTTTTGTCTTTGGTTAATAACATCTGTTCAAGAGCTATCGATGAACTTCCCACCGCCTCGCAGAGTTCTTTGAAAATGAAGCCAAGCGATCCGGGTGGACCTTCGAGGTCATCTTTGGGGGCCCCAGCGCCATCAACAAGGGCCGCATCGAAACGATGGGGTAAGTATATTGTCCATGTTCCCGCCCTCGCAAATTTTAACGGGATACATTTAGCTTCCACCAAGGCAAGAACGCCTACGGCTTGACATTTGCGACTGCCCATCCCACGTATGCAGCGACATACCTCAAGCCGTTCCACGAGTTCCTGATGGGAGTATATCGTAAGTTCTACGCTAGACATCTATCACATCATCCACTTATAACTTCTTATACATGACAGCGAAGTCAGTTTGTGACGCCCGTGCCCTGGGAAGCACGTCTGCTGGGGCCGCGGATGTGGACCCTGATGATGGCTCAGCGTCCGATTCAAGCTCGAACCTTCCCAGCATGGCGCTGCACCCACGACCTCACACAATGCTCATCGCCTGGGGCCACCCCCCCACCACCAAGCCAAGGTACCTCCCCAGCGCCGTACAGCCCTGATCCAAGCAACATCGATCCATGCCTTAGGCTGGCCGTGGATGTGAACCCCGATGACAACTCAGCCCCCGATTCAGGCTCGAACCTCTCCCAGCATGGCACTGCACCTACAATCTTCACACAACACTCATCGCCTGGGGTCACCCCCCCACCACCGAGCCAAGCCTCCCCAGCACCGCACAGCCCTGATCTAAGCAACATCGATCCAAGCCTTTTACCGGCGCCAGCTCGTAGTCCCACTTTGGCTCGCGATCCTACTTCAACCTGCTATCCCACTCCAGCCCGTGAGTCCACACCGGCTCAAAATCCCACTCCAGCTCGCGACCCTACTCCAGCTCGCGACCCTACTCCAGTCCGCGATCCCACTCCAGCGTCCGCACCAGCTCGCAATCCAACAACTGCCTGCGGTCTCCCTCCAGCCCATGATTCCACGCCAGCTCATGATTCTGATCCAACCCGTGTGCCCACCACAGCCCATGTTACACCGCCTCGTAACTCTGATGTGGGGCAACGCCGAGGGGGGCGTAACCGAAAACCAGCAGGCACGAAGGAGGTTGTTCCCCTAACATCTCGCGCTGCGGCCCCACCCAAAAAGACGAAGAACAAAGGATTGACGGGTGGGGGAAGTCGTCGCAAAAAGTAGAGTATAATCGATTTCTTGTTAACTACCATAAATGACTACGCTGCAATAAAATTATATCTTGTGATTGAAATCGTTCAACCGTTTACTAAGGGACGCCAGCGCGGGTGAGGATCGGGTGGACGTGAAAAAAAGTGGGGAGGAGTCGTGTAAATGGAATTCAATTGACTTATAAATTACCTACAACTTCATTTGCAAAAAAAACATGTGGACATGACAGAGAAATATACGGGGGGTGGTAATAAAACACAGGAGGGCGATTTTTCTCAGTACATACCAGTCATTCACATGTTGCAGAAAAAAACATATGCTTCCAAGCAAAACATATGTTTCCAAGTAAAACATATCATAATTACAATAAATCACACTTTTCTCGCAGCCGACAGTGTCAAGGGCTATTGATAAATAAGCAACTACCAACCAGATCATGATGGTGTTCCCGAGATTGTTGCCGAGATTGTTGCCGAGATCTGCCGAGATCTGGGACAAGAACCCAAAATAGCGGGGGGCAAAATTAGCCCAATGGCGGTGGGAGGGTGCGTGAGAAGGCGGGAGGGGAGGCGCACCGACGGTGTGCCCAATGGTGCCCAGCGAGCAAGCACCCAAAAAAATTTAGACGGAGCTTAAAAAAGTGATACATCACACCGTTGTCTATGGTGACAGTGTTTGATGCATCAGGTGCGGGTCTGTGCTGACAGGCATGTGATACATCAATATGACAGCATGGCCTGAGTTTCAGTCATCTTACAGCAGACCATCTAAGAGATCTTAAGAGCACCCAAGATGGAAATAAGCAGACAAAATCAATGAATTGGGGTAGGTACAAATAGCTATGGTACTATATTACTACTACGAATACTTAGCGATCATTTGACCTAGTACATCCGCCCGCTACACCCTGGGCGCATGATTATATGCGGGACATGCAGTGCTGCCGATCTAAATAGCCGCGAGCCCCATGTGAGGGAATGCGGGGCACCGTGGCGAGTCAAGTAGCGTGCATACCTGCTACCTGTATGTGAACGTTGTCATGTGAGTCCCAGTGTGTGAGCTCTGCGAGGGAGCACGTGAAGCGCCGTGGTGAGTGGGGGTGTAAAATACTTACCTGTTATTTGACCTAGCGCATCCGCCGGCTGCATCCCGGGCGCGATTGTGTGCGGGACAGGTTACACTGCCATCGGTCGGCTCAGGTATGCGAGGGCGTGAAGCGCCGCGGTGACGGGGGTGTAGGATGCGCCGAACGTGCAGCTCTCCTATGGAATGGGTTAGCAAAGCAGGCCAGGGTACACATGGGAACCGCTCACCTAGTCCCACAGGACATCTAGCGCAGCGCACGGGTATCCATTGCGTGTTGGTTTGGTTGGGGCAGAGAGTGCAGAGTGGTTGAAAAAAACTACGCAAGTTTGTTAGCAGACAAGTTTAATTCCTAACTATTACTCACATGAGACGGAATCCGACAGGAGGCCGTACAAGGTTTCAAATGAAGATGAATGTGAGTATCTATTGAGTGGGGCATCGACGGCAATGCGCCTTCGCTGGCACGGTGGTGGTGGATGGTTGAGGTGATGTGTACAAACAGCACACGCTGATGTGACACTGCGGCCAGGTGGCAAAACCAAACCTAACCTGTGTGTTTCGCAGTTTGCGAGTGGGTGTCTGTTTAGCAAGAGGTGCCTAGCCCAAGTTCGATGTGATCATAAGAGGGCACTGCCCTAAACGAGAGTGGAATGCGGAAGCATGCGAGATGAGCTTCGAGCTCTAATGGGAACTTGTATTAATGGTTGTGGCTACTGTCTCTATATATCGGAGCTATCGGCCATGAGGTATGGTAAATAGGTAAGAAACTATGTAATGTAATGCGCTCCGAGTGTGAAGTGCTGCGATCAACATGCGGAGACTTCAGCTGGAATCGGAATTGAAGCGCGATCTCGACGCGTTCGGAGCGGAATGGGTGCGATCAGTACTGTAAGAGTGCGCCCAATGCGCCCAATATCAGTAGAGATGTGAGCTGCGAACCCCTAGACGATAAGCTTGCTTATCAACGCATGCCAGGATTTCACTCGGAGTTCGAATTGACTTAGAAACATTTTGTTCAGATTCTGCACTACGCGTCCGGCCGCAGCGCCACCGCCTCAGCCCCACACTTACTCCAACCTCATCATATACAACCCTTGTCCGTCAACTAGCCTCCGTCAACTCACCTCAAAACTCTATAGAGTGCACTACTCGCCCACAACGCCCACTCGCATTTTTACATAGCCAGGTGGGGATGGGAGGGAGAAGGAGGATGCTGGCGATGACAGACCGCATGGACTTTCCCTTGCGATGTGCCCCACCTGTGCCGCGCATAAGGTGCATCTTTCATTCCACTCTCTGGCGCCACCTGACTCCTGAGCGCCCACTGATGGGCGGGCATTGTAGACATACAACGATGATCGGGATAGTGCGCGGAGCACTTGGGATACGGGCGATAAGTACACCATCCTCCTTCGCCTCTGCTAATTCATCATTAACCTCAGGGATCGCGTCTCATGGCCCATGCGATTAACTTCACCGCCGACCTGCAGCATTATAGATTTCGACCCGCACATTGTTTCACTCTCTGGGGCCTGGGACCTGAGTACTCGCTGATGGGTGGGCATTGTAGGCGCACAACAACGATCGTGACGGTGCATGGAACACTTGGGATGTAGGCGGTGAGTACACCATCTTGCCTCGCCTCCGCGAGTTAATTAATTCATCACTAACTTCAGGGATCGCGTACCATGACCATGTGGATTAACCCCACCGTTGCTGACCCACAACTCCAGAACACTGCGCACGGCGCTGATCGATCATCGCCCTCCCAAGTGTCAGTGTCATCGAATCTGGTGTGCAACTGAACACACTCCCTGTGTTCCATATCCCACGCTGGACTTCCGTGTGCACATGATGAGATGGGCGCCCCGATCCCGCTTGCGCTGTAACGAACCGGACTTGGGAGCGGGTGGTACTCCAAGGTATAATTTCGACCTGCATATCGCGACTGTGTTCTCAGTATGGGAAGGAGGTCGTGACGCAGCCATGGCCCCTTGGATATCATCCGGTGAGCCGCTTGGCGGCATTCTTTGGACGCCCACTAATGTATACTACTTCTAGTCGTCGCATGACGACGACACCCGGCCCTAGTGTCAATTATAAGTCAATGTTCGATGCCAGCTCCTAGGTACGCTCTACGTTGCGGTTCGGATCGCGATATTGAATCCCGCTTGTCTAGATTGTCGCGCGCAACCTTCACTGTCCATGGGTATAACTATATTAGACTATTCATCATGTATTTATTTCAATGGTACTAATAATGATTGGCCTTGAATAAGACTGCTTAAGATGGCCCATAAGTTTAAGTTGTCTTATATAAGTCCTGAGTAACTTATAAAGAGGTACATGGCTTTTGCCTTAGGGCTTGGTCTTAGAACTTAAGCCCAATCACTTATGGGGGACTTAATTGGAACTTGAATGCCTTAAAAACTTATTTCGTCTTAAGCCTAAGATTTTTCGTCTTAGCTAAGACAGAATAAGACCTAAGACAAAAATAAGTGAAATAAGATGAATTAAGACACATAAGACAGATGTAACTTTCCTGATGTGGGACAATCTAAAACAATTCGCTTGGTCAGACTCGGTCCGGGAGATGCTCCTTAAACACACGGAGGTGTTGAGATAACAATCTCACTCAGGATATTAATAGGGATGGGCACGGGTAGGGCTACCCGTACGGGTATTATGTACGGGTAGGTATGGGTACGGGTACGGGTAAGGATGCCTGTACCCGCCTGAAACCCTGACCTGTTGGGCGGGTTCATCAGCAAAACAAACCATCACTCCGGCCACTATGGCCACTATGGTTCACTATAAACAAATAGACATATACTACAGACTACTATAGAGTAGTACACAGCATTGTTGTGTTTTGCTGATGTTGGGCAGGTTATGGCGGGTATTACCTAAATGAGCGGGACAATGCTTCGCCAACACGCAATGGTAAAGCGCTGATCACAGTAGACAGCTAACTGTCAGTTGGAAAAAAATTGATTTTTGCTCCAACACCATCTGAGTCAGACCGTGAAGAAAAAATCTGCTATGCCACCAAGGACCTATGATAATCCTGACCCTTCCCTGATTGTAACAGGCGAACGAAAACGCAAGGTTGCGCCGAGAGTTATGGACAATGCTGACCCACTCCTGCACATCAATAAAAAGACCAAAAAATTGCCACCGACCATCAAGCCCAGCGGGCAAAAAAAACGCGCTACTGTTAAAGACAGATCCACCCTGCTAGATGACGAGCCACCCACGGAGGACGAGAATTCAGCTGTGCGAGAAACGGTGGCCGACAACCCAAGCAGTTCTCCGGCAGTGGGCCAGTCCAAAGTGTCTGATATTATGGTGGTGGACACATCAGACTCAGAGCCAGAGCCCGAAGAAATTGATGGTGAGGACACTGAGGAATCTGCTGACGCAGAGCTGGGTAAGTAATCTTTCAGCGCGATAGGGAAAGAACTTACAGAATTTTCGAGCATAGAACGGCTAAGCAAAGATTGGTCGGCACCAATCTATGCATTCTTCAAGCCCATCCCAAACATACCTATGTTTCAGGCCGCCGCACTCATGAATTTGAGTGTGGAGTGAAGCACTGTAAAGGAAAGAACAGAAGAATTGTCCGTCGTTTTTTGGACAAAGGCGATGCTAAATCCACAGGGAACTTACGAAGCACGCTAAGGTTTGCTGGGGTGAGGAGACAATTAGTGCTGCCAACAACACAAAAGATACCACAGCTGCACGA